>JALBCR010003540.1:0-139413 GCA_030710515.1 Abscondita cerata | reverse complement strand
AGGTCTACACTACGGAACAGGTTCTTCAAGATTAAAAGTAAGATTTCTTTTGCTAAATGTGACATTGAATTTCTTGAATCTTGCCGCAAAGCAGGTGTTTTTCCAAAATTTATTAAAGTTTATGCAAATTTTAATTCATACTCATGTAAAAAGGCGCTTGAATTTGCTAAGCGTAAATGGTTAGATTTGGAAATTAAATGTCATTATGGTAAATTAGGTAAATTAGAGTTAGAAGCATATGAGTTACATTTAAAACTGACTTCAGGATTAAATGATGACGAGTATGTTGAATGGATTAAGTTTTTGCACCATATTAATGAAATTATTCAACACAAATTTTGGCAAAAAAGATGACCCACAACAAAAAGTTCACAGAATTATCTAAAAAGAAAAAGAGGTGCACAGACTTGATCCCCAAAATCTAACATAGTGGTAAACAAATCCTCGGAGATTTTTAACAATGACGAATTAACTTTGTTGAATAAAGGCTTGAAATATAACCTCAAATTTAACAAAGCGCCCATAGATAAGATTATTGTAGGAATTGAAAGTTCGATCAAACTTTTAGATGATAACTCTAAAAAATTCATTAGGAATGCCTGTAAAATTCAAATTTCAGATAATATTCAGCAGTTACCAAAATTTAAATTTAACGCGAGAGAAATAAACATTGTTAAAAATCTTAAAGAGAAAATTGTTGTTATCTCAAAGCAGATAAAGGCAATAAAGTAGTTATTTTGGACAAAGAGGATTATTTTGAGTCAGTTCAGGTGATGCTTAATGAAGGCCCCTATTCATTAATATCTAAAAATCCTCTTCCCAAAATGATTGCTGATACCCGTAGAGTCTTATTAGAATGTGAAAATATTATACCAAAACAACTTAGGTTTAGACTAACGGTATCTAACCCGGTTCTTCCTAGAATGTATTGTTTACCTAAGATACATAAACCCGGAAAAGCAATGCGTCCCATTGTTTCAGGTATTAATGCTCCTACTTATCTGATATCTAAATGGTTGTCAAATAAATTCAACAGTTTTGAATATCAACAATCAAATTTCAGTGTTCAAAATTCATACGATTTTATTGAAAAAATTAAAAACATTGAGCTGACTGAGAACGAAGTTTTAGTTTCATTCGATGTCTGTTCATTGTTTCCAAGCGTTCCGATAGATATCACTTTAGATTATTTGAAAGATATGTTACACCAAAACCATTTAGACAATTCAGAAGTAGATAATTTTATTAAATTAGCAAGATTATGTATGAGTCAAACCTACTTTCAAATTAACAATAATATTTATCAACAAAATTATGGTACAACAATGGGTAACAGCTTATCTCCGTTTATGGCTAACCTGTTCATGGGTAAATTTGAAACTGATTTAAAAAATAATTTAGATTATTTTCCTAGAATTTGGTGTAGATATGTAGATGACGTTTTGCAGTCATCGACACTAAAGTTTACAGCCCTCAGCAATTTGTAGAAATTTTAAATTCAAAATTTGAGACGATCAAGTTTACCTATGAAACAGAAACAAACCTTAAGTTACCTTTCTTAGACACTTTAGTGACAAGAAATGGCAACAAACTAGATATAGATATTTATCGTAAAGACACTAACACTATGAGGTTTATAACAAATGATTCCAACCATAGTATGCAACATAAACTTGCATCTTTCAACTTTTTGATTCACCGATTATTACATTTCCCATTGTCAAAACAAAACTTTGATAAAGAACTGCGAAATATTAAGCAGATTGCATCATACAATGGTTTTCAAGAATCAATTGTCACAAACATAATTAGAAAACATAAACATAAGTTAAACATTAGAAACATTACAACGTTAGGAACTAGTAATAGCAAAATAGATAAGAAATATGTCAAATTACCAAATTATCCCACATACACAAAAGGTCTTCAAAAATATTTTCAAAATTTGATTATAAAACAGTAACCTCTAGTAGTAACAACTTGCAAAATCTTTTAGGCAATCGAAAGACCCAATAGAAATGTGTGATAAATCGGGAATATATAAAATTAATTGTAAAGACTGTAACCAAGTATATATAGGGCAAACCAAGAGACCTATTAAAACTCGTTTTAAAGAGCACGTAGCTCATGTCAAATATCATCGCACAGATAGGTCCAGTGTTGCCATGCATATGCTTGAAAATGGCCATAGAGTAGGCGACATTGAATTAATTAAGAGGGTAGATAATAAAAACGAACTTGATTCTTATGAAAGTTTAGAAATTTTAAAAACAGAAATTTGCTTATGAATTATGATGATAACGGTCCATTAGGATTTTCGGAATTATTTAAGCTTATCTCAAGAATCAATTAAGTTTAACGATGCGTGATAAGCAGATAGTATATATAAGCTTCCCGTTGTTTTAATTTTAGTATCGGTATCGCTGATGATAACAGCTTAGCTGTTGAAACACGTGTCCGAGTCAATTTTTTGGTGCAGTTTTTGGTGTTTTTCTGTTGGTTTTATCAATTTTATGTTACATCACAGAAATGTAATTCATTTTTAGTTTAAGAATTACATAATTGATATATATATATCCTACAAGTATATCCTACAATTTAAATTATGAACATAATCAAATTTACATAAATTTCTATTGTGAACAATAAAGCACGTGACATTGTGTGTAAAAAAAGTAAAGTTTTTAAAAACCTATACACACGGTTAATGCGGAATTAATATTAGATACATAATGGGAATTTATTTTTATTTAAAGAATGAATATTATGTACAAACAGTGACATATTAAATGACCCACTACAAAAGCAACCAACAATACACACCAATCGTTTTCATCTTTTTTCAATTACGTTTTAAACTTGCAATGTTTAGTTCAAATCAGAATTGTTATCAGAAAAGGTATTTCTCCTAAGGCGATTGATAGAACATTATAGGTAGATTTTATCATTAAGGTAATTAGAAGGAAACGTAAACAATGAGAATTACGTTAAAATCGATATTTGGTGACAAAAAGAAATAATTGGAAAAAGCAGATCAATTATGTAGTTTGTTAATAAAAAAAAATAGAAGCAATTTTGTTGCATTTGTTAAAATTAACGCAGCAAATAAGGTTTTAGCTTAACGGTGATTCTCCGTTATAACAGTTGGACTGGATTTTTAAAACCTAAACCTACAGTGCAGATGTCACCAACTTTTTACAGATTTCTATGTGCTTTGTTGATAAAACAATAAATCAGAAGCAATTTTGTTGTATTTGGTTGAAATTAACGAGGCAAATTCAAAGACTTAATTTAACGGTGATTATCTGTAATGACAGTTGGACCGAATTTTTAAAACCGAAATCTACAGCAATAACAGTAATTTTTTAGATTACTATGTAGTGTGTTGATAAAAAACAATAAATCAGAAGCAATTTTTTGTTATATTGGTTGAAATTAGCGCAGCAATGAAAGTCTTAGTTTAACGGTGCTTCTCTGTAATGACAGTTGGCCGGATTTTTCAAACCAAAACCTACAGCAATAATACCAACTTTTTTACAGATTACCATGTAGTTTGTTGATAAAAACAATAAATCAGAAACAATTTTGTTGTATTGCTTAACTAATCATAATTGAAGGTCTTAATTTATCGGTGATTTCTGTAATGACAGTAGGTCTGAGACTTTTAAACCAAAACTTACAGCAATAATACCAACTTTTTACAGATTACTATGTAGTTTGTTGATAAAACAATAAATCAGAAGCAATTTTGTTATTGGTTTAACTAATCCAGCAATTAAGGTCTTAATTTATCGGTGATTCTCTCATGACAGTTGGCCCGGATTTTTAAAAACCAAAACTTACTGCAATAATACCAACTTTTTACAGATTACTTATGTAGTTTGTTGATAAAAACAATAAATCGAAACAATTTTGTTGTATTGGTTTAAACTAACGCAGCAATTAAGGTCTTAATTTATCGGTCATTCTCTGTAATGCCAGTTAGATCGGTTTTTTAAAACCGCAATAATACTAACTTTTTTGCAGATTATTATGTAGTTTGTTGATAAAAACAATAAATCACAAGCAATTTTGTTTTTTGGTTTAAACTAACGCAGCAATTAAGGTCTAAATTTATCGGTGATTCTCTGTAATGCCAGTTAGATCGGTTTTTTAAACCGCAATAATACTAACTTTTTGCAGATTATTATGTAGTTTGTTGATAAAAACAATAAATCAGAAGCAATTTTGTTGTTTTGGTTTAAACTAACGCAGCAATTAAGGTCTTAATTTATCGGTGATTCTCTGTAATAACAGTTGGCCCGGATTTTTAAACCAAAACTTACAGCAATAATACCAACTTTTTTACAGATTACTTATGTAGTTTGTTGATAAAAACAATAAATCAGAAACAATTTTGTTCTATTGGTTTAAACTAATCCATCAATTAAGGTCTTAATTTATCGGTGATTCTCTGTAATGACAGTTAGCCCGGATTTTTAAACCAAAACTTACAGCAATAATACCAACTTTTTATAGATTACTATGTAGTTTGTTGATAAAAACAATAAATCAGAAACAATTTTGTTGTATTGGTTTAAACTAAAACAGCAATTAAGGTCTTAATTTATCGGTGATTCTGTACTGCCAGTTAGATCGGTTTTTTAAACCGCAATAATACTAACTTTTGCAGATTATGTAGTTTGTTGATAAAACAATAAATCAGAAGCAATTTTGTTGTTTTGGTTTAAACTAACGCAGCAATTAAGGTCTTAATTTATTTGGTGATTCTCTGTAATGACAGTTAGCCCTGATTTTTAAACCAAAACTTACAGCAATAATACCAACTTTTTTACAGATTACTATGTAGTTTGTTGATAAAAAACAATAAATCAGAAACAATTTTGTTCTATTGGTTTAAACTAATCCAGCAATTAAGGTCTTAATTTTATCGGTGATTCTCTGTAATGACAGTTAGCCCGGATTTTTAAACCAAAACTTACAGCAATAATACCAACTTTTTTACAGATTACTATGTAGTTTTGTTGATAAAAACAATAAATCAGAAACAATTTTGTTGTATTGGTTTAAACTAACGCAGCAATTAAGGTCTTAATTTATCGGTGATTCTTTAATGCCAGTTAGATCGGTTTTTAAAACCGCAATAATACTAACTTTTTTGCAGATTATTATGTAGTTTGTTGATAAAAACAATAAATCAGAAGCAATTTTGTTGTTTTGGCTTAAACTAACGCAGCAATTAAGGTCTTAATTTATCGGTGATTCTCTGTAATGCCAGTTATGGTTTTTTAAACCGCAATAATACTAACTTTTGCAGATTTTATGTAGTTTATTGATAAAACAATAAATCAGAAGCAATTTTGTTTTGGCTTAAACTAACGCAGCAATTAAGGTCTTAATTTATCGGTGATGCTCTGTAATGATAGTTGAATCGATTTTAAACCGAAACCTACAGCAATATAATTTATTCAAACATTTATTTATTAAATGAACAAGTTACATTAAGCAGCGGTAAAATCAGATGTGATGATGCGAAAAATACATTTAAATTATTTCTATGTGGCTTCAGGTTGTGATCGTGAAAAAAACCCAAATTAGATTTAAGAATAAAAAAATGCAATTATCAATAACAAACAATTCTATTTATGAAAAGGTGAACTTTACTTTATTGCCATTTTTCTAGTAGTACTGCAATAGTACTTGAAAATGCAACTTTTCGGCGCAGGTTTCACTGAAAACCTCAGTTTTTAATTGACATCTAAAAATAAAATAGGGTTTAATAATTATGATTTGAATGAACTTAAACTACGGCGACGTATAGAAAGAATACAACAAAAAACAATATTGATGTATTGTTAGTTGCTTTAAAGTAAAAATTAAAATTGTGTACGTAATTCATCTTCACTTAAGGAATTTTTAATAATTATGATAATGGAGAGATTTGATTAATTTCCATTTTTGAAAATTAAAATTACACTTAACGGCAATCCAAATCTTGTTTAAGGAATTAATATGTTGTCAATTGTCTACCTAATTAAAATGAATGAATAATTATGTATTAGAAAAATATTTTTAAAACACATAAATTTTGGTATTTTTCATGTTTTTATGTAATTTTTTGTGGGAGTATAATGATGGATAATGGTGACAAAATCTCATTATTAAATATTTTACAATGAGCAAATTATAGTGTTTTTCATTTTAAATATTTTTAAATTAATCTCATTTAACTATTTAATTTTTTTATCAAATACATCACTGATCAGTCAACTACGTAAAGTTTTTAAATGTAAATAAAGTGTATTGTATTTAAGAAACAAAATAATATTAGACAAAAAAATTTGAATTTTGAAGCAAGAACAGTTTCTTATTGTTCCAAACATTTCACTATGAAAACAATTTAACAATAGTCAATGTTTTGTCACTGAACTAATTCGATTTACTATTTTTTGATTTTTCAAAGGAAAATATGCAATAACTCGCAATTTATTCCGTAACTGTGGATCTTGTATTTGGAAAATTGTTTGTCGAAAATAGACATCGAAAACTTCCTATTAAGTATTCTATATTATAAATATTAAAAATCTGAAAGCAAATTACTTAATTGTTAAGTCTTCTAATAGGACTACATTTAATTATAACATGTCTAAATGTATATGGTAACAATTAACAAAAAATAAATGTAATTCCATTAATTTTAATTTATTTTGAAACTCATTTTAGCAATTTAGTACTGGAAAAATATTAAAACGAGTGTACTGCATACAAACTTTAAATTGCAGAACTTGAAAAGCATAAACGTTCATTCTTCTGTAATTCTTCTGAAATCTTTTTATTACAGTTAATTGAAGTTCGAATGTGTTAGTTAAGTAAATGAAAATAAAACTTTGATTTTATAGTAATTTTTTTGTAAATCTAAGTTCTTTTAAAAAAATTTAAGCAATCTACTAAATTCCGAGTAAAATCTGCAAGAGGAAAAAAACAAGACAGAACCACAAATGTTGTTGTTTTACATAGTAATTTATTATCCAAAGACCGTCGTGATTGTATTTTGGTAAATGAGTTGTTTTACGTAGTTGACAGGTATTTTATATATTTTAAACGGGTAACGAATTTTTTGTGCTAAACTAATAAGATGTTTACCAATTCTTTGTAGTAAAAATGTTTGACCTATCGTTTCTGTCATAGAATATGGAAGCGTATATTCATAACTATTTTTTTAATTTACTATTAGCTACAACAGATTATCACTATTTGTTTTATGTACTACCTCTTCTGTGTTCGAAAGAGTAATAGTCATTAAGAGAATTGAGTAGACGTCTGTAGATAGTCACCTTCCCAACAGAACAATTAAAACTCCTGGGTCGAGACCCGCATTGTAAATTATCGAACAAATTCATCTCACTTAGCCTTGCTACGACCTGCAAAATCCTGATCATCCGTTATCCTGCTGGTTGTTGGCAAGTTATATCCTATATGCGCGAGGAAATACAGTGCACTACATACGTTATTTAATCTTGCTTATGAATCATAGAGTGTGTAACCGTGTACTACATGCACAATTAATTACGTATTTAGTAGTGTATTGTATTGCAAAAATACGTAAATGGCAACTAGTAATATTACGTACGCGGACGTACCATTACCATACTTACTATGCTTGTGTAATAAATAATACATGGAAAAGTGCATGCAAAAACGGACGTAATTAACAATTTGATCTCATTAGTTAATAGAAGAAAAAATTATATAGTATTAGTTTATTGTAACGTACGTATATTTATGCTCAAGTTTTGCCTTTTAACATATATTTATATCCCAACATATATTTTACAGTATTTAATAACGTACATGTATAGTTTGGAGAACATAACATGTTTATTGTAATAATAAACAATATATTCATGGCTTCATTCTGTGTAGCTATTATTAAAATATATTATTTGCATTACAATGTAAAAATATAATTAATCCCGTTAGGTAATTTATAAAAGAAATAATGTTGGATTTATTGTCGTTACGTCAAGTGGCAAGTCTGTCTTTAACTTCCATAAGTATTTTATCCAACAACCCTCATTATAACGTCATAAAAATGATGATTTTAATTGAATTATGGGGTCTATACAACACTAGTGGTTTTCGGAATCAATAATTAAATTATTTTTATATAATAGTATTGTTTACAAAAATAAAAAACCGTTTAATATTGTGAACAACGTCCAAAAATATATTAAGATTAAATGTAAAATTTTGAAGAACATGCAATTATTTGTTATTCAGAAAAAGCATAAATATCGAAATTTATTCAAATACTAAACACTCTCTCATTGAGCTTGACGTCACAACTTTATCATGAATATTGCGTTAGGTATCAGCTATTGCGGTTTTATTTATAACAAGTGTACAAATAAAAATATGAACTGGACGGATGTGGAATTTTCTCAGACATTTGGTAATTTTTTTAACAAAGCAGTCAGATGATACAAAGTTTAGGGTTTGAATTCGATGTATCTAAGAAAGTAGGTATTTATTTTTGTCAATTTTTAGGTTATATTTATGTCACGTTTTAATGTACATTCTACGCCACTACTAGCGTTATTTTGTAATAACTTCCAGCAAAAATAATTAAAACTATTCAATTTCACCGCTGTTCAGCGCAGGTTTTTGTTTGAACACTCATTATTTACTATTCAAATTTTTGTTTAGTTTGGAAGTTTGCCACAGCAAACAATCAAAGTCAAAATAACATTTTTTTATTTTAGATTAGACACAGAGCTATAAAGCCCTAAATGAGTTCTTTTTTATAGAAATTCGAGTTCTTTTATAGAAATAGGACAATTTTTATTCCGAACGGTGGTAACACTGATAACGTCCAAGCTGTCACTACGTTCGGTGTGCATTAATTTAAATAATAATTAATGTTCAGTACATTTATTTATCTGCTTATTTTATTTCCACCCATTTTTTTTTAATGAAACATATGATAAATGTACTAATTAAACTTAAACTAGCATTTAAACCAAAGTTTAATGAAAATATGCCACCTTAGCAATTACACTTCAAAATTCCCTAAATTTAAAAACTCGCGAAATTTTATTTTAAAATCAATCTGAAAAGCCCAAAATGAAAAATAGTATAAAGAATTCGTTTCAGAAGGCATTTTAGCGACTCGTACTTTCGAAAACTGTGCTCGTCTTATAAAATGCGTCTTCTGAAACTAGTTCTTCAATATACTATTTTAAAAACCTAAACTGCGCATACGTCAATAAAGGTACTGACATCATCGCTCAAGTTTCGTTTATAGCCTCTTCAAGTTCATGGAATTTAGTTTGCACATATTTTTCGTAAAACATTTTTTGAGGGTTTGATTATGTATTACATAGTTATATGTTGTAAATACCATGTGTTTTCGTTATCATTAAAAAATACTGAACATACGAATCCAACACTTTACAGAAAATTGAATAACATTAAGACATACATTGTTTAAGTACCTACATAATACCACAATTACGTAAGTATATGTAACAGAAATCTTACATGAAATTATTTGTTGAGGATTACTTTAACATTAGTAATAAAATACAAGGTTTACAGTTTCAAAAAAACCGCTCATACAAATCAATTTTTAGTTGGAGCAGGACATCTTCTAAAGACAAATTTCAACAAGGTGGCTTAAGGGTAGCCCCATGTCGAAAAATGGCATAATGGGTTGATATGTACTTTATATAAAAGCCCTAAGTTGGCCTAATGACCTATTCTTTCTAGAAAAATAGAAAATGCAAAAAATGCTAAAAGAGAGCCTAAGTTGGCCCAATGACCTATTTTTCTAGAAACAATAGAAAATGTAAAAAATGCTGAAATAGGTGATAAGATCAATTAAAGTTTAAAGTGAACCTCTCGTATTAAAAAAATTTTGAAGGCACCTTTTCTAAAATGTTAATTGGGATGGGGGTGGAGTGACATATGTCATAGGTAAGATTTTTGTATAGTTCTTTGCAATCATAGACATATTGATGCTAATAAAACATATTGTTCGGAAATAAGGATTTGATTATTTTTGCATTTTCAATTGTTTTTCTATTGTTCTCTAGGAAAAGCAGATTTGTAGGCCTCCTTAGCCCCCCCTTCTCGGAATTAAATGTATTGAATAGAGAATAACAATACTTTTTTAAGTAAGGTGCCTTGTTCATTTGTTAGAGCAAATATTATTGTTAATCAATGTCCTTTGTAAACATGAATTGGCATTCTCAACCATATTGTAGTATTCTCTGACTTTTTTTTTAAATTCGACTGTCAGGGACCCTTGGGATCTCTTGACCGAAATGAGATGCTGTATAGAGAATTAAAGAGCTTTCATATAAGGTACGTGTTAACCTATTATGTCATTTAAGATTTTTGATATTTTAATATTTCGGGGTCAACTTTGTCTTCAGAAGATGATCTCTCCAAACAAAAATTGACCTCTTCGAGCGTTGTTTTTTGAAAGTATAAGATCAAAAAAACTTAAAAATATTAATTATTAATCCTAGGATTAAAAATATTTTTAATCCTAGACTTAGAAATTATCTCTGTTACCCTGACGTCACTTTTTTGCCATTTTCAAAAACGTCAAGTTTACACTCCAATAATGGCATTAAAACTGACAGATTTTGTAACCGTTGAAGAAGAAATATATTAATTATGTTGGAGCAAATGTTTTCTATAGTCTGGAAATATGAAACTCGATTCTTTTCTATTCTGCTTTAGGTGCATTGTTGTCAATCGATGTTAATAGACCATCTTCAACAGCTATACGAAATCACATAACCATAAAGTTTGATTTCAGATGTTATCGTTATTTGCTATTAATCGTAACTCTACAAGGGCAACTTTCACATAAAGTTCTGCAAAAATTAAATACTATTCTCACGAAATCTACAGATAGAGTATTTATGTTGCATAATCTGCAAGATTAATATGAAATATCATGCATCCGTGGGAACGTACTTATTTCAAGTGTAAGACAATCATGTCAAAAACAAAATTGGTATAGCGGATCCCGACTTACAAAACATAACAATGTGCTTAAAACTTTTAACACACAAAATTACTAAAAGGTTATTGTCGTTACCCACATGCACAAAGACGTATTCCTTATGTCACCCTTAACGAGTTCACCACGCAAATAAAATGAGACACAGAATACCACTTACCTTCCATGATATAGTTGTAGCTGTCTGACAATGACTTCTAAAGATGTCTTTCAGATAAATATGGGTCAAGAGGTTGGAAGGCATCTGAAACAGTAACCAGCCTCTAGTTGGTGGTCCCTAGTTGCAGATAACGTTACCTTATTCTAGATCATTAAGTTTTTGGAGATAACATCAAAAAGAAAACCACCCAAATAAATATTCTAAAATGTGAGAAATGGCGGTAGGAACGCATGTGGAATACGTTGTTAAATAGATGAGGCCCCGGGGTTGAATACAACGTATACGTTAGACCTGCGATTAATTAAAACATTATGAAATCTGTTTAAAATAATAATATCCATTACATGAAGCTCACAATTATATATTGAGGTGATTGCAATTTGGTAGGTATTTAACAAAATACATTCAAGGTTAAACATGAGACTGTTAATCATTTTTGTTTATAATTTGATCGCAGGATCTTGGGTTCCTTAATGAAGTACATGGTTTGAAATACTAAAGTAAAATTTCGGATACAACTAAAATAATGAAACGTACAATTTTGTTTATTGATTAAATTTTAATGAATTTTAATTAACGCAACGTGCACGTTTAAAAGCAACTTAAAAAATATTTCCGTTAAAATCTGTTTTTTCGTATACATTCTTTATTACAATCTTAACACATTAATCTTATTTACATTTAGTGATGACGTAATGCATACAACCTTCAACGATTTTGAACAATGACCTGGATGACCTAAATTTTCTTAATACCATGTTCTTTGTTTGTAATATATTTGGTGTTTACTTTCCATATTCTTAATATTTATCTTTCACTAATGTTTAATTTATTTGTAATGAACTTTATTTGTTATTGATCATTATTTTAATTTTGTTAATTTGTTTTACATTTATTCACTTGTGCACTATTTTACTTGACATGAGTGTCCATCATGATTTGCGACTCAAAACATTTTTTTTTCACTTTCACTTTGTTTTTGCTCGTACACCATTTATTACATTATACTCATACCGTGCAATACCCATTGTTAAAAAGTCATACATTTCAACGACTTTGCGATCACTGCGTAAATCCCCCGGTTAAAGTAAAATAAAATTTAAATTACTCTTTTAAATTTTTCAAACTTTAAATAAAATTTGACTTTATATACAGGGTGTCTTTAGCTGAGTGCCCATATATGGAGAACCGTGATAGCGAAAAAATCAGAATTTGGTATGCACCCATTTGTAACCAAGGTCTATTGTTTTAAAATATTTTCAAAGTGGCATCATTTTCGGAAGTACCGGAAGTTGATAACAACTTGGTTTTTATAAATGTAATGACTATGACATTTGAGCAAAATGACTTTTTGGCATGTATGTATTGACCTAATTCAATTCACTTTTGACACCACCTTGTAGATAATTATCAAGATTGAGATTAAGAAGGATGAACTGCAATGTTTTGCTTTTTCCAATGACAGAATTTTGCTATTCCATTTTTGTTAGTTACACTGCAACAATTTTTTTCGTACATAGATGATTTTTGCCAATTTTGACATAAAACAATCTTTATCACCAAAAGTTGAGATTTTAGGTTAGAAGTACCTTATATAAAGTTGACCTAAAATTTAACTTGGAATCATAAGTCATTACATTCAAACAAACCAAGTTGTCATCAACTTCCGGTACATCCGTAAGTGACGCCATTTTGAAACTATTTTAAAACAATAGATCTTGGTCACAAATGGCTGCATAGTAAATTCTGATTTTCTCGCTGTCACGGTTATTACTTTTTTCTCTACAAAAACTTATTTACAGTTTTTCTGTAAAATAATTTGGGAAGCCAATATTTGAACATTAAGAATTTGACATGGAAATCTCTATGGTGCGCAAACCAATTCTACACCCTCTATATGGATCCATTAATTTTGCACATATTTTTTTAAATTATTCTACTTTCTCTTAAAAGTTTTTTTTTATTATGAAATTGTCTTTTAAAACTTGTTATTTTCTTTATTATTTTGTTTATTTTTTTTATATCTTCCCAAACATTTTTTTCTAATTTTATTTTTTTCTTCTTGTTCTGACAACATGTCTTATTCCTCACAACTTTACTCAAAGCTTTAATTAAATTTCTTTTTGAATAATCATTTCGTATGTGTGCTTTCACTTCATTTTTCTTTTTCTTTAAAATTATTTTTTTCATATAATTTCATTTTATTTTTTTGACTTTTATAAATCTTCTTTCATTCCTACTTTCTACTTTCGTTTTAGCGATTTTACGACTTTACCTTTTTTACCATTAACTGACTGTCGATCATCGACTTTTGTCCTTTTCTTTTCCTTTCTTAATCACAAAACCCTCCTATGTAAGTTCTCAAAATGTAAACATTAAACATCAATATTTTGTAAACAGTTGAAGATATGTATAGAATATTATATACTGACTTCCAAAAAATTGCAACACCTAGAAGTTGTTAAACAATTTTAATGAAATTTTCAGGAAACGTCTATTTTCATTAAACAAAGTGATGATTAAAATTTAAAAACAAAAGAACAAAAGCTTAAAAAGTTTTTTCAATAATGAGTTGCTCCGCCACTATTTGTAATGCACTCATCTAGACGGCTTGGCATGCTATCAATCAAATGATCTGTAGCTGCTTGAGGTATATCATCCCAAGCTTCTTAAATCCGTTGCTGAAGATTGTGTAAATTATCTGGAGAGTGCGGTAAATTACCCAGTCGCTTACCAATCATATTTCATACATGTTCAATTGGCGACAAATCAGGCGACCGAGCAGGCCATGGGAGGACGGCAATGTTAGATTCTTACAAAAACCGTGTTGTAGCACTTGCCGTATAAAGCCGCGCATTATCCTGCTGGAAAACGGGGTTTTTCCGGCCCTTGAAGATATGGAAGGCCAACTGGTTGTAGCACATTATCAACGTAACCAGCTGCGTTAAGGTTGCCGTCAATAAAGACCAAGGGTGATCTGCTACCATAACATATTGCACCTTATATAATAATAATAATAATCATTTATTGACTACCAATATTAACAATATAAAGGCTAGCCAAATGGAAAACAAATTCAGTGAACTGGTTTTATTGTTTTCCATTATTGTTCACATTGTAATTTACTTATAATATTATTTTTAAATGTGGATAAACTACTTAAACTAAAGTAATTATAATACATGTTATACAACATAGCTGTTTGATATCCAAATGAGCACTTGAATTTCTCAGTATTGTGTTTAGGAATCCTCAGTAGGTTTTTCCTCTGGCTTTTTCCTGTAGTCATAAAATTCAAGAGTTCATACAAATATGAAGGTTTTTTGAACGAGATTTTTATAAACAAAGCATAGAAACAAGAAATTATATCTAGTGTCAATTTTTAATATATTATGTTTATTATAATAAAGAGTTATGTGCGAACGTTTTGGAACATAATATGCATATTTAAAACATCTGTTTTGAAGAACTTGTATTTTATTTTTAAACGCATTAGTTAAATATTTATAGTATACAACAGTACCGTATTCTATTATGCTAAGCACCAAAGATCTAGTAATAATGTCAATACTTTTGAAAGTGGCAAAGATTTTGTTGTGACGCTTGCTTTTAAATGTCGTGAATATTGTATAATATGTCGGTATGTGGATCATACAAGTTTTCAACATTACCACATTTTATAAGATTTCCATTCATTATACAAATTCCGTATATTGAACTGGTTTCATTTAACCTACCTGTTACGATGTGGAGTTCAGTTACAAACGCCAAACTTTCAAGTATTAATTGGTTTTGAATTGCATACAACTTTATTTTAACAATTTGTTTGTACTACAGGCAATTATCAATACAATACTTTTATATATTAACAATCATACAAAACTTTATTCAATAAAAGTTGTTGTGAATGACATTTTTGCAACTTTCATCTGGATGAAAAAGTTTGTTTTGTCCTACAGTTAAGCAAACACAATATTTTGAAGATTATTTAAAGTTATTTTAAAAGCCTCTAATAAAACTTGGTATAAAGACATTATTACAATTACAAAACGTTAATTTAACCAAACATAAACCCTAAGAAGTGATGAAGAGTGAGTCATAACTATGTGCTTGTTTTTGTTGTCTTTAGTATCCCGTTTTACTGTTCGCTTTAGTAATAAAATAAAAATTGCAGATAATACATGTGTAACATTGATGTTTGATTTTACTCCTTCAATAAATTTATAAGCAAACTTGTTGATTAACTGGTGACATTTGTAAACCTTAATAAACGAAGTTGAGGTTTCCTATAGAACTACTAATGGGTACATGTAATAATATTTATAAGGTGATGATAGCACTAAAACACAAAATTAAAAACAAAAGGAAAAAATGAGAAATGTAACAAAAATGTTAGTTATAGTTTTTAATTAAAAAATAAAACGAATCGTTGTTTGCACGAATTAGTACGAAGACGTAGCTTTTGGTGAATTATTATTTGCTTTTAAAATTTGATTTTGTAATTGACTACGTTTCTTAATGCGACAAGCTTTTATAAAATGCAAGATGGAATAATTAAAATTGAGTTGCGGTCGATATCAAACAGACTTTTAAATTAAATGTAAAAGTGTTTGGATGGAATATCTTTCATCATACTAAAATTGGTTTAGATTTACATTTAACCAAATAAAGCTTATCTTTAAAAAAAAGTATAAAAATTTTAAATGAGATCTTACTACGTTTTTATTTTTGAAGTGGAAATCAACATAATTTTTTATTATTTCTTTTAATACGAATAAATGAAAAATTGGTTTCGTATTATTATGCAGAACGACGTCTTTTAGTTACTTGACAAAGACTTAATAAATTTGTGCAACCAAACGAAATATAGTAGTTTTATTAATTAAAAAATTTGTTTTTGTTGTGTTTTGCTTTAAATAACTAAGTTGCAAACACTAGCCTAAAATAAACCATTAGATGATTACCGTTGAAGCAACATTTGGAAAACTCGAGAATGAATTATCTACGTATACCACGCATACTTCTCAATGTTTATAGAAAATTCGTGAGGTATATATTTTAATTAGCCTGAGTCTAAACTAAAATACCAGACATGACGTTTTTGTTTTAATTTTTTTCATGATGGTAGGCGAATTAATTTTGAAAATTAAGTTTTGTGCAAATGTACGTACCAAAAGACAGTTTATTATAATTTAGAGATATTTGAAATGGTGTATTCAAGATCTATTGTTTTGGTTAAATTTGCATATTAGGGTTGGTGCTTTTGTGTGTACAACCGTTTTAATTAATAAATAATTAATCAATGTTATAAGACAATAAATATTTGTTCCATAAATTAGTTTGTACGTAAGGGCAATGGTTGTGTGATGATAATACGAAAATGGTATTAAGAATTTATGTTATCAAAGGGCAATATTCATGTACAAATAAGTTAATTGAAAAATACATATTATAGAAAGTTTTCTGAACAACAAGTGTTGTACAAATCCAAACAAAAATAACGAATTCACTCAATAGGGGTACATAAAGAAAATTCTAAAGTAGTATTTAATGCGTCGATTTTTTGTGGCGTCTTTAAATATACGAAATTTTAAATTAGTTTAATTCATAACTATTAAATATTGCACTTTGATGTAAATATGGCATTTTACAGTTGAAAGGATTGAAATGATTGTTTAAAAATCATAATGTTTTTCTTACTGTATTTTTACAATTGCCAAGAAACTAATAACAAGCTGATTTTTTAGCTACTTCGTATTTATAGAGAACAAATATTTGCTTGTCTAACTTTATAAACAATTAGATTACAACAATTCTTAATGTTGTCGTGATTATCTGAAAACGTAAAATTTATTGGATTTAATAATCCACAGTTATGGTACAACTAAAATAATTATTAAAATTTGAATTTCAAGTCACATTAATAATAATAATAACAATAACAAATTTCTACCGAGGGCCTGCAGGTTGCAGGTACGGGCGTAGCAAATTCTCGCTTCGAGCTCTTCAGTGGGCCAGGAGACTATTGTCATATAAATCCCATCAACTTGGTACTACCGTTTTTTAGTTTGTCGGGTACAGTTAGTTGGTCCTTTCTCTACCCTATGAGCTGGCAGGAGCTATAAAACGCAAAAATGGTATGAACCAAAAAAGTATGCCTCGGATGCATTAGAGGGCAGGGCTACCTCTAATGCGTGATGTCAGCTCTATGATAACGACCTTAGCATGACAACGGACGTGGACGTGAACTTATCGAAAAACCCACACACCCTAAATCATGGTAGTGCTGGTGGTGCACCTAAATCCACCATTAGAAATCCAGAAAAGCGTGCTCTGCTGCGGTTCTGGATCGTAACCAAAAAGGAAGAAAATTTCTTCAAAGAAAGCCTGTGTGCGATACATAAACAAATCTTTGCATACATAGTAGAGACTAAGATAATAAAGAAAATTAGAGAAGGTTTATTAGTAGAAACAATTTCTTTGGCACAAGCAGGTCGTCTACAATGTATTACTAAACTGGGACAAATAGCTTTATCGAAAAAATAGTGGAAGGCATGACGTATTAAAGTATGATAGAAGCTTGCAGGATTAAGACAAGAAAGAATGGTACGCTAGAAGATAAGGCGAGTTTGATACTCACCTTGAACAAGCCAGCCATCCTCAAGAACGTGGAAACTGGTTTCCATTCTTTGCTTGTTTGTCTATACATACCTGACCCTTCAGGTGTTTTAAATGTCAAACTTTCGGACATACTACCATACGATGCAACAACGTAGCCGTGTGCTGTGTGGAAAACCGCTACACGAAGACACAACGTGCGATGAACCCGTCAGTTAGGTTCATTGTAAAAGAAACACTCCCTTCGATCAAAAAACTGTCCTGTTTATAAGGAGGAAAAAGCGATACAAGAGGTTAATACTTGAGAAAACTTGCTCTATCAAGAGGCAAAGAAAAAGGTCGTCATTCGGACACCAGAAGGAGGAGTATTTTACTCAGATGCGGCAAAGAACACGCCGACTCAGATCACTAATTTGCGCAAAGAGATCACAAATGAGTTAACACCGATTTAAAAAGAAATAATCCAACTATAGGATATTAGAAAAATCTATACAACTCGTTCAAGTCCGATCTCTTCGAGCCTAACAGTTATTCTGCAATTAGTCACCGCAGATAAATGAAAACAATGCGATCTGACCCCCTCCCGCAAGGGAAGAATTGGATTCTAGTCAGACTTTAGAAAAGCAAAACAAAGGTTGGCCAAAAGCCAAACCTAGAAAAGTTAGGCACAAGTCGTCAATAGTTAACTTAGATATAGTATTACTTTTATTCATTTACAGTTTAATTACATATAGTATTTATCTTTATTTACTCTACACGTTTGTTTGTCAATCTATATTTACGCAACTTTTGCTTAATGTCTTACATGATACAATAGAATTGTAATGGTTTAATAGCACGTTACTGCCATCTAGAATTGCTAGTCAGTCATAATAATAATAATAGACCATTTTGTCTATGTTTACTTAAACCCAGGATAACCGTATTCTTTAAAAAAATACGACATTTTTAGACGAGATGCCCCAATCGTCCAGCGAGCAAACCGCAATCTGGTAATCACTGTCAAAAACAACGTCAAAGCAACAAATTACCTCTTACCACAAATATCCAAACTGTAGCTATAAAAATTACGCACCATTTTACTCTCGATTACTCTCTCAATGATCTGCTGGATTTACTTAATCAACTGCAGCATCCATATTTGCTCGTTGGCGATTTTAATGCCTCGATTGCTGTTCCTAAATCTGAAGGTTATTTTTCCGAAATGAAACGCGTTTCTTGGTGGAACAACCAAGTAAGGTCGGTTATCTCACAAAAAAAAAGACTGTCAATGTTTTCAAAAGACACAAGAGTCTTGAAAACATGATTGCTTTAAACGTGCCAGAGCAGAAGCTTGTCCAACTATTCTGCGGAGCAAAAGAACATATTGTGGGAACTACGTATCCACCATAAATTCCGAATCTCCGATTTTGCTAGTATGGAAAAGGGTTGGTAAGATTTCCGGGATCAAGCATCCCCTACGAGCTTCGGTCTTACGATTAAACGACGCCGTGGTAGACACTGCGACGAAAGTAGTCGAATAATTTGCAAACCATTTCGAACAGGTCAGTAGTTACCTAAATTATGAGGAAAATTTCCTAGAACGGAATCGTCTTTTGAACCTGACCTCTACTTTCGTACCAATTACATTGCACCGTTTACGAAGCAGGTGTTCTATCTAGCTCTCGCTAAATCTAAGCGGAGTTGTCCCGACAGAGACGAGATTTACTATGAGTTCTGTAAACAAACCGACGTTTGCTTTAAGAACTCCATACTAACGACTTTCAATTGGATATGGACTAAAAATACGATGGAAGGTAACCATTGTTTTCCTTTTGTTGAAAAAGGACAAAGACCCTTCGACGAATTTAATTATTGGTTAATAAGTTTCAAGTCATGTCTGAGTAAGCTTCTCTAATCGATGGTGAATAGAAGACTCGTATGGTGCTTGAAAAGAAACGGCCAGTTGGTAAAGTATCAGTTCGGTTTCCGTGCCGGAAGATCATCACTTGACAACCTAATCCACCTAGAACTCTCCATCATGAAAAACTTTAATTCCAGACACCATCTAACGGCCGTTTTCTTCGATATCAAGAAAGCTTACGACATGACGTGTAGATTCGGTCTTTTGGAAAGACTGTACAAAAAGTCATCTTGAAAACGTTAAAGCCAAAGCCCTTAAAGCGCTTAACCTCATCAAGTGCATCTCGCACACTAAATAAGGTGCTTACAAAGATCAATTACTTACTCTGTATAAATCTCTGGTACTATCGAGGTTAGATTGCCGCTCAATTGTGTATGACTTGGCGGCACGGTTGACTCTGAATGCTGTCCACAATGCCGGTATCAAGTACGCCATTGGAGTGTTTTACACAACGCCGAGATCTAGTTTGTACGCAGAGTCAGGCATACCATCTCTGATGAAACGGCGATCTACGTTGGTGTTATTTTACAACGCCAAAATAAGGATGTGGGGTAATGGCAACTTTGTGAGATCGAGGCTAATACGAAACATCGACCCGTTTACCTGCCCGAAATATAGGGTTTTGAGACAGCCCGAGAATTATCCATTGTTTTGCCTGTGCGAGAGGAACGTTCCAGATAACCCGTCATGATGTATGGAATATATTGAGGACATCAAAGTCCTCAAAAAGGACAAATCCCTACAAGTTAGCAGTAGCAAAATATTTTTGAAAAATGGAAAGGGAAATGGACACAAAGTAGAGAACATCTGAGAACGATGACTGATTCGGTAAAAGGCTGCAAAACCAATCTTTTAACGCGTAGGGGTAGGGATCAGGTAATATTACTTTTAGAGTAGGACACACCAAACTCACTTCGTCCTATCTCATAAAAAGTGTTGCGTTCCCAACTTGTGACAGATGCCAGGGTAATCTAACACCCCGTCATATTTTAGTCAAATGTCAACAGACGCAAGAAATTATAAGAAAGTGCGGTATAGAAAATTTAGAAATGGAGGAAATTTAAAAATATAAAGTGCTTGGCGGTAACGCCTAATTCAATTTTCAGAGGAGTGCGATTTCCTAAATGAGATTTAGTTGCTGTTTTGCTTAATATAGACGAAAACAAACTAGGATTATGTATAAAGTGCTAATAACCCTAGCTGTTGATGCACTTAACTAAAAATAATAATAATAATGAGCTCTAGGCTTCTTTAAATACTTGTCAACTTCTTTGCGATAGACTGTTAGTCAATAGAATCTTTGAAGATTTCAGATTTTTAATCATACATTTAACAAATAAATAAATAAATTATTAATCAACGTGTGTGTTTACACAAAATTAAACCAATACATTCATTATTAGTTATTTATTTTGCAATAATATCAAACATTTAAATTAGTTTTAAAAATACAAAACTCTACTAAAAAATAATTGAACATTTTTTAATAAACAATTTCTTTTTCGAATGAATGTGTGTATGTATAAAATTTGTTCGATAAATTATTTATTTCTTTTGTTTTGTAACACTTATTGGGTCAAAACAAATTGGCAAATACTAATTGCAACATATGTTTATAGGTTTTAGATAAAAATGTGGTATTTTAGAAACGATATTTATTTACATAAAATTTTTTTGCACGTTTAACACGTAATTAAAGTTACATGCATGCATGGTAAAAATAATTTAAAAAATGTATGTTTATGTACAAAATCTACATTACATAAAAATCGTTAAAATTACTTCCATCTTGATATTTTAAAGGAATTACAGTAGATTATAATTACCCATAAATACATTTTAGAGGTAAATATGATCTCTTATATTTATTCAAGTTTTATAAAATAGTGGTATGTATAGGGTGCCCCATTTTCGTTGTAATTGCGGGGTATCTCAGGTATTAGTGAAGGTGGAGGGATACGATTTTGGCAATACTGTGCTACTTTTTTATGAAACGAAAGATGCCGTAAGTAGAATTGTCGTAACCCTTTTTGATTTTCAGATACAGGGCGTTTTTAAAAAGGTTGCATTTTTAAGCATCTTTTGTAAGTCGGCTATCTGTTGACGTCTTAGAAAGATACAAATTGATCCTAATGGAACTTGTTGCGTAAAATTTAGTATCGTACTTAAATTTTTCTTGGAAATATTGTTTTTGAGATATGACCCAAACTTATAATTTTTTAAATAGGACACCTTGTATATTTTAATGTCATTAAATTGTATATTTTGTTTTCTTTAAAACTATATATAATAAGTAGTTGATATTTTCTATTTTAAATATGTCAAAATTTTAAGTAATGATATCAACATCCCTTTTTATAGTTAGCTAAAGGGTTTCTAGAACGTCGTTATGTCGATTGACATAAATATTACTTTCTAAGTGGCCCTACACAAACAAGTGTAAGATTGACAAGTTTGAAGACCTAAGGGGCCATCTTATAGGACCATAAGTACCTATTCAACAATTTGAAATTTGAAAAGGTCTTCTTGAAATATTATGTTATTTTGGTTGGCCAATAGAACTTCATCCAGAATTTCAGGCAGAATATTTTAAAAATTTGTAGATACCGATTGGCTGTTACACTACCCTCATAAATGAAATATTGAATTGTGGTTTCTAGGATGAAACTCGAAACTCCAAATCTAAATCGTCTTTGTTATTGATGATGATTGTTTTCTTAAGACCAATGCCGCGTATTCTGCCGGTTGAAAATTCCTACATTGCTTATAAAAGCTTCATCTGACCATATAACTTTCTTACCGTAGTTTCTGTTTAACCGAATTGGATTTAAATACCAATTGCAAAAAATAACCCTGCGTTCTGCGTAACCAGGTTATAGACGTTGAACAATTTTAACCTTGTAAGGAGTGTTTCTTTAAAATTTGATGTGCTTGAGTTTTCCGACCCCCATATTCTCTTCAATTTTTCTGCTAGAAGTTTGCGGAGTTACTGCTACACTTCCTCAACCGCCATTTCTTGATTTTATTTGTTTGCTTTACTATAGGTTTTTGACTTGAGTTTTGAAATTAATCAATTTAGATTTAATTCTAGAAAAAATTATTTTATTCGCCTGCCTTCTTTCAAGAAATTTATAAAATTTTCACCACAAGATATTGTTTTGACTATTTTAATTAAAATCATTTACCTCGTAAAGTATAATTCAGAAGCTTTATTAGCGTTCTCGTTGGTGTTAACAAAACACTTGGGCATATCATATTTTTCATAATGCTTGAATTTTTAATATCCATGATTCTTACTAACTTTATTAAAAAGCTGCAAATGTAATGACATTAATATATACAGGGTGTTTTATTTAAAAATTATAAGTTTAAGTCATATCTTAAAACGCTACCCCCAAGAAATACTTCAAGCACGCCATTGAATTCTACGCAAACAGTTCAACAAGAATTAATATTTACTTTTTGATAAATCAACAGGCAGTCGAGCTACAAGGGGTGCTTAGAAATGCTACCTTTTAAAATCACACTGTATTTAAAAATCAAAGAGGGCTACGACAATTCTACTTACGGCATCTTTCAATTAATAAAAAAGTAGGACGGCATTGCAAAAACCGCATTCTTCTGCCTTCACTAATAACCGAGATACCCTGCAAATACAACAAAAATGGAACATTCAGTACACTATGAGCAATGATTTGAGTTACTTACTTGAAATTAAATATACAAAACTACTGTTATGTCTTATGAAATATAGTACTATAAGTGAAAAGCCTGAATATGCATACAAAAATTAAAAAGATAAATCTGACGATAAATAAAAACATAACTTGACAGGAACAAATAAAGAAGGTAGAAAAAAAATAGATAGATTAATGCAAATAATTTAGCAAATGCATGTAAATGTACGGGGGTGTCTGATATACCGTGTACATAGAGATACTGTAGATTTCTGAGACTAAAATATGCCGATTTAACCCAAATTACATTAGTCCAAAAGTTGATAGTGTCCAAAATACAGAGCGCCAAAGTTATTTTTTTTATTAGTTTTTCTTGGATAATTTTCTTAATAGGTAGTATTTGCACGAAATTGGTTACTCGTGGTTATTTTGGGATGAGAATTCGAAATCGGTTCTCATTTTTGAAGTAAATTGCAGAGTGCGCTACTTACAACACTTGTTTTACATTTAAAATGTCTTAATTTTTTTGCTTTCTTGTGTGAAATTCTTATTTGAATATTTTTATACTCCATCTTCTTGTAGGTGCTCTCAAAGATTCACTACGCGTTTTACTAAGTGGTGCTCTATTATTTATCATTTTAGTGTAAAAACCTTTAATCTAGAAACTCGTAAGTACACCCACGACTCCTCTTTGACTAACAGAGCTGTAAGCCAGGTTTTCAATACTGACTTAATTTTATAGTTTATTTACAAATAAACCGTGCCAACTTTGCGAAATGGACATAACTTCAAAACAAGTTATTGGACAAATAGCCGAAACTGGACATAGTGCTGAAATCACCTGCCGAACACAATGCTGAAAATAGACACAACACCGACATCAGTAATTGGACATATCGTCGAATGTGGACACAGCGCTTAAAAGCAAAGACTGACGCCACATAGATTGGATATTGATTAAAACAAATATTTAAATAATGAAATTGTAATAACATACCAACCAACACTGTTTACTCCCTTTTTACATGAATACAACTTAAATTGATTAAAACAAATTTACGTAAAAGAAAAGTTTGTTGTTTCTGAATACCTTACTTAGTTTTTGTTTTTCGATGTTGTGTCCATTTTGGAATTGTGTCCAGAAGGAGATTTGGTGTTTCGGAGTTTCGGCGATATGTCCAACAATTTGTTTTGACGTTGTGTTTAAGTTTTGGTGTTGTGTCTATTGGACGTTATGTCTATTAAAAAGTTTTTTAATAATCAACACGAATTATTTAAATTAGTTAAAGAAAAATCATGTTGAAAATGTGTTGAAGAATAAATAAAAAGATGCCAATCTTAACAAATAGCACCACAAGTTTTTACTAAAGTAACTTAAAATTGATTAAATATCATGAACACCAAACCTACCGATTCTATTTATTTGAGAATTTTAAGAATTATAAAAAACTTATTTGTATGAATTGATACATATTTATTGACTATAGCCACTAATATAATTTTTACTTAAAATAAATTAATGCTTTAAAATAAAAAAATATATAAAGAGTATTAATTCATATCTACAAAGGATTAGCATTTTAACCATTTTATAGAAGGGGAGGGTAAACGCAAACGCTGCTGTAATTTGTAGCGACGTTTCGTGCACTAGTCAGGATGATATTATTTGATTTTGTCAGCATCAGTATGATGAATATACAATTTTTTTCAAAATATTACGGGTGGGGCACTACCAACGAATTATTCTGTAGCACTTAAAAGACAAATAATGTAAGAAATATTAAGCGTACCATATCAAAGTTAGGTTATTTTAAAGGGATGGCTCTGTATTTTTTCTATTTTTGAGTTGTACGATAAAAACAATGTATGTTTTTTAACATGTTCCTATACCAACTTACTTCCGTTTCTGACCCTCAGAAAATGCAATAACTTCAATATAAATAAGAACAAACAACTTTGATTTACACCACCTTAGTAGAATCCTTAAAAATTTCTTTTGCAATATTTACTATTATGGTATGATGTACAGGGTGTTTTAAATACTACCGCATAACGCTAACGACTTAAAACTTAAATAACTTGATTAATTTAAATGAAACACCCTGCATTTCTGTAATCTGTTAGAATCTGGAACTAGTTACCTTTTAATCGGTATTAGGGTTATTAACCCCTAACTCTGATAGTTTTCGAGATATTTTAAAATTTGCTAGTTTAACAATTTGTAATTTACTGGACTCTAAGTTAGCTGTGTCAGAATGGACAGTTCGAATGATGAAGAATGGGGAAATGAGAAATAAAAAGGATAGGTCAAGAATTAAAGTTAGTAATCTAACTGATAGGAAATTTGTGGAGAAATTTTGACTTCGACCGGAGGAGATTTAGCTTTGTCTATTATCGGGCCATCACTGGGGATAAAAATATTGCTCTTAGCCTCCGGCAGCAGTTATTAGTTAATCTCTAGTTTCTGGTTATTGGATGCGGTTTTCACGGAATTGGAGACGTGCATGGGATCTTGGCCTTTACTGTTGGCAGATGTGTGAAGAGGGTGGTGACAAAAATTGTGGAAATAATGATCCCGACTGTCTTACCTTGACCTTAGGATGCTTACAACAATACGGCGGAGTTCTTCAAGAAAGGAGGGGGTTTTTGTGTTTGCGGCTTTGTTGATGAGATCTAGATCAAAATTTAGGCTCTTTTAGAGAACCCAGACTAATACGTAGACTGACATTGTGTAGGATTACACCCATTCAAAGCGTTCATGATGCTCGTGTATTTATTTGTTCCTCCAGAGCGACCTTTTCCAGATGCAATTATTTAATTATTTGAGTTTACAAATTTGACTACATACAAGAAGATAATCCTACACACGTTTTATCATATTTCATTTGTTGGTTTGTGCTATAGTCCCCAGCTTTTAGATTTCGATTCTCCAGATGACTACTTCTAAGCTATTACACGTTATTTGAAAACAAATTTAGTGGTGCATCTTTTAGGAGATGTACAGTAAAATTAAAATAGAAAGAATTGGTTATGGTTTAAGCAGTTTTATTAAAGCACCAAGATAATCTTGCTAATCACATTTAGTAAAATTGAAATTAAAACAATTAGACAAGGTTTTGTTTGTGACCAATTCTCTCAAGTATTACACAAAAACAAAGGAATTAACTAAAATATGATTTTTAAAAGAACTGTGTCATCGACAAAAACAAATCAAATATTGCAAGTATACCGTTCTTTGATGGACACAACGTCTACAGTACTTTCTTATGAACGTTTCGTTTCCAGATGTATATACGTATGATTTTTTTAACAAATTAAAATGTAAAATGCGTTGTAAACATCTTAGAACTGAATCGTACAATAAAATTTATTTTTACTGATGAAATGTAATATTTATTAACTTATTAAGAATGTCGTTTTAGATTAGTGGAAGAAATTGAATACACCAAAGTAATCTTGTTAGACTAATGATTTTATATCAACTAGACTTTTATGCTTCACTTGATTACAACTTTCATCAATAACTTCAATAATAATGTCAATTGATAGAAGTGTCAGATGTAAAAAAATATTTTGAAAAATGTATCCTAACTTAATAGATGTTTCCAAAAATAAATTACACACTAAAAATGTGCAATTAGCAATTAAACTATTGATAAACTGCACATCAAAGTAACTTACACCAGTATGAGCTTTTTCCAAATTCCAAATCGGTTATTTCATCCGAATAATGAATAAAGACAAGCAAGCATTCTCTTTATAAATTCTATGCACTAACTTATTTTAAATTGCTTAAGTTAACAAAATGATTTTCAAAAAGGATTACTGATATTAAGTTATCAAACTTTTAATTGTATTTTCTCTTGTTAAAGTATTGTTTATCCACTCGTCCGTATATAAAATTTCATTCACCGTTAAAAGATAAAATGAACTAGTAAATTCTTATTAAACTCTTAAAAAATATTATTTATTTAGTCTGCGTGTATACTATAATTTTTTTGAATATTAATTGTATTGTAGATAAATTAATTTACATATAGAAGAAACTCCAATAATATAATTTTTGCTCATAAAGTGTTATTGAAAGAGCAGTTTTTCATTAATTTCAAGACCATTGTTTAGCCGACTTAATTTGTTGGTTGTTGTACTGGATACCAACGTCATTAGCATAATAAACCAATTTATTATTTCATTGTTAATTATGCTTTGTTATATTAAATTGTTCGTGTGGCTTAGACGAATTATATTAATAAATTAATGAATGCGCACTGACGAAATAACACATCTTTTTTTTAGAAGACGACTAAATTAAATTTACGCCGAACAAAAAAACTATTTGTCGTTTTTATTTTGACAAACCTAGTAAATTGCGATTAAGTAAATTGACATTTAGTACTACGTTAACGTCTTTCCGAATATAGTTTGAAGGTTTAATACATGTTGACAGAAAATCGCTAATAAAATTTGTTTTATTTTGTTAAGTAAAACCCAATAAGCGTATCCTGTCTTTCCATAAAGCATTACTTGACATTTTAAAAAGCTACTTTTTGTATTTGCACAAATAATTAACTTTTTTCCAATATACTCAGAAAGTGGTGGCACAAGAAACAGTAATTAACGGCAACGAATTACAGTTTTTGTCGTTCTTTTTGTTAAAGAATTGATAAATATTGCGTACAGCTGTTACGTTTTCCCATCAAATAATAAAGACGTACCATCTGCAATGCCATGTAAATTGCAATTACGTTTTAAAACTTCTTAAAACTTAATTTAAAAGTTCAAAAGATAATCGAAAAGGCGTCTAATTACGTAACAATTGACTTATAAAACAAATTAAAATTACTCAAGGGCGTTAAGAATTATTTTATAAGCATCATTATCATCAATTCGTTATTTTATAATTTAAGAATTAATAAAGACATTTTAATGTGAAACATAATGTTTAATTTTTCTTGTTTTACGTAGCTGTAACTGCAAAATCAAAGCAAATAATATTAACCTAACTTTAAATTTAAATTTCAATTTGTTAAGTAATCAGTTTACGAACTAAAGGGTTTTAATAAATATGTTTAACTTTTGTTTTAATTTTGACATATAAAGTGACATTTTCATAATCAAATTAGGTGCCAAGATGTTATTTTTCCTAACTGGTTACGTCAATAAATCGTACGTTTTGTTAGTGGTAACACAAATAGATATTTCATTTACTTTAAGTAGACATATAGACCTGTAATTTTTATTACCAAAACTCTCGTGTACGCGTTTCTATACCCAAGCACCACAAACTATTATGTAAATATTAGTAAATAATATTAATCAAACATTTAAATGTAACAATTTTATAAATTAAAAAACATATCTTAGGAAAATATTTATTAAATATTTTAGGTAAACATATACAAAATATTTGAAATAAATCTTATATAAATATTTCAAACAATTATTTAATAAATGTATTAAATTTTAGTTAAAGTAAATAATATCATATTTTAAATAAATATATTTAAAATATTTGACTTAAGTTTTCTAATAATATTTTCACTTAAAATGAGATTTATGCAACATTGCAAATAATACAATAATATTAAATTAATTTACAAAAAAGGAAAATTATATTCTGTTAGAGGGGTGGCAGAAGTATTAAGTTCTGCCGGGGTTTCTGAAACGATTTTTATGCCTCTATGAGTAACACACTAAAGCGAACAATTATGTAATCGTTTATTACAACGGTATAGCACAATGTTTACATAACAGTTGCTAGGTCGTTGTTCTCTACTTGAGATGCAACAGTTAAGCGAGTTCTAAGACTACCTTAGTACAATTTGAGTTGTGAACTTAAGTAAGTATTACAGTATGATTATATGTAAGCGTTAGGAAGTGCGGATCTCTAGGGATGCTTCGGTGAGTTCCGGCGGGAGTGTAGCATTGCGGGGTTGTGTTCCTTGTGGGTGGTTCTTAGCTATTACCTTATAGGGGTCGTAAGAGGTATTGTTACAGACTCCCCCTCTGGATCTTAAGGCGTGTCGGCGCAGGATTCAGGATTTCGTCTTGGCCGGCTCCGTCTGCGGATGGGTTGAATGGTCTTGGGTGTTCTTTTATTGTTGCCCATGTACTCTTGTAGCCCTGACGTGTGGTACTTGCCTATTGGGGCGTTAGGTTTGTCTAAACCAGCTATCTTGAAGGATGTGGCGCCCACCTTCTTAAGTACTACGTAGGGCCCGTCTCTCTTGTCTGTATTGTCTGACCTTGTCTCCAGGGGCGTAGTTTAGACCTTCTCGTCTTTTAAGGTCTGCTCTTTGTTTGGCTTTGTCCTGCTGCTCTTCCTGTATCTGTTTTGCCGTTCGTAATGTTTCGATCAGGCGTAGTAGATCAGGAGTGACCTCTGGGACAAAGTTGTCGTTTTTGATTATGGCTTTTTGGTTCCTGTGCGCATCGTTCGTTGTTTTTAGTTCTCTGCCAAAAGTGAGAAAAGCGGCGGATTACCCTGTGGATATGCACCTTGCTGTGTTCATTGCGAATCTTATTGCTGGTAACTTCTCGGGTCATTGGGTATGGTCGTTTCCTACCAGGATTGCCAGTTGTGGCTTCAAGTCTTGGCTTGCGGGTGAGAGGCCGGTGTCAAGACTTGTTTAATATTTAGACCGTATGTTATGTGTTGCATTATTTGACTCACGAACTGCGGTCCATTATTGCTTAGGATTCTCCTTGGTGTGACGTATCTCATACAAATATCGTCTACAAAGATTTGTCCACATGTGATGGCGTCTGCTTTCTTTATTGCAAAGAGTTCTACCTATCTGGATGCTGTGTCTACGATGATCAGTATCCATTTTTCTTTTTGCGGGCCTTCTGGTAATGGTCCTACCAGGTCTATGGCTATTGTCTTGAATCTTTGTGCCGGTGCTGAGGTTTGTAATAGCGTTGGCATTCTGTGCATTTCCGGACATATTCGAGGATTTGTTTTCGCATGCCTACCCAGAAGTACCGGTTTGAGATGCGGTGATAAGTTCTCTCACCTCCATAGTGGCCTGCGGTTAGCGTATCGTGGTACTCCTTTAGGATTATTTCTCTCTCCTGTGCCGGTACGACTTGTTGGGCGTCTTCTGTTTCTACCTCAGGTGCGTAGCAATACAGTATGCTTTGCGAGAGGAGGTATCCACGATCTGTCCATCTCGAGTAATCTACTGGAGATGGGTCTTTCTGTTCGAAACAGCTTATGATTTTCTGCAGTTTTGAATTGGCCAGTTGCGCTTTCCGGATATCTTCTGGTGAGCGTGTTGGTAGGTCGATAGCGAAGCTGCAGATTTCGCATGTCTCTGTGGGATGCTGGTCGCACGGTGGCCTGGACAATGTGTCTGCCACTACGTTCTTTCTGCCCGGAACGTAGATAAATGTGATGTTGTAGGGTTGCAATTGAAGGGCCCACTTGGCAAAGCGGCCCTGTGGTGTTTTTAACAATAACAACCACTTAAGCGGTTGGTGGTCGGTCGCCAGGGTTACTTGTGCTCCTTCTATGTATCCTCTGAATTTGGAAGTGGCTCATACTACGGCCAACGTTTCTCTTTCTGTGGTCGAGTAGTTCCGCTCAGCGGATGTTAGTAAGCGGCTGGCATACTCGACTGGACTCTCTTCTTCTGCTTGCTCTTGTAATAGTACCGCACCTAACGCGTATCGGCTGGCGTCGGTGCGTCGGATGTATTCCAAGGTATGATCGGCTTGTCTTAGTATAGGCGGCTGGACGCGCAGTGCTTTTAGTAAGGCGAGGGCCCGTTATTGGTCTTTGCTCCAGGTCTAGGTTTCATTTTTCTTCAGAAGGGATGTTAGCGGTTTCGATATCGAAGCGAAGTCAGGGATGAAGCGCCTGTACCATAAACACGTCGGCAAGATTGAGATGAGCTTCTTTTTGTTTTTGGGTGCTGGTCGGGCTTGTATGACTTCTTTTTTTCTTTCATCTACATTGATTCCTTGAGGGGTAATGATGTGGCCTAGGTAGTTCACTTTCTCACATGCAAATGCGCACTTACTACGTTTTGCGCGTAGTTTATACTGTCTTAACCTGCTAAATACTAAGTTCAAGTCCTTGATGTGAGTCGTCGCGTTGCGAGACAGTACTATAATGTCGTCTAAGTATGCAAACACACTGACACTAGGGAGTCCGGCGCGGAAGCGATCAATAAGTCGCTGAAACGTCGTAGGCGCGTTTCTTAACCCGAAAGCGTTAAGATGATGTTAGCTTTCGCGGCGTAGGGTAGGTCGTCTATTTGCGGGAGTGGGTATTGATCTGGTTCCGTCACTTTATTAAGTTTTTGGTAATCTATGCACACGCGTGTTTCACCGTTTGCTTTCGGGATTAAGACTACTGGAGAGGCCCATGCTGACTCGCATTCTTCGGTGACGTCTTTACGTAGCATATCCTCGGTGACTTCCTTTAGTATCTCCGTGCGTTGTGGAGATGTATGGTGGTGATGCCACGAGTAGTTAATCACCCGTGTTTATGTGGTGTTGTCCCTCCTTCCCTAGTCCAAAGATGTCGGTGAAGTCGTCGAGTAGGGAGTGGAGGGTGTCAACTTCCCTTTTGGACAATCCGTGCCCTTCATGGGGCTGCAGATGGAGGTCTCTCGCTTCCATTAGATTTATTTGTATTCTTGGCCGTTTCTTGGGCAAATCTGGGAAGATTGTTGGTGGGGGCAGCTTTGGTGCCGTGATCTTCTTATTCGGATCTATGCTTCCAGCAAAGATAGCGAATGTTTCCGTGCGCAAGAGCGTGTTCATATCTGGTTCTGAAGGGAACTGTCTTGGCTGCGGCGTTGGGTCCCGGCCGAAGAGGGAGTGCTTAAACCAAGGGTCGTTCCTGATGCGGGGTGTTTGGTAGCATTGGTATGGCTCGGAGATGCCTTTAAGTTCTCTGGGCGCATATTGTCTGGTCGTCATCTCTGCAAGAAATTGGTGTTCGGTCATCGGTTCGTCTTCAAATGACCATGTTCCTCTACGGACGTTCACTATTAAGCCATTCTGATGCAGAAAATCCACTCCTAGTAGGGTGTGGTTAATTGCATTGGGTAGCACTAATAGTTCCGTTGTGATTGTCCTGTTCATTAACGTTATATTTACATTTACACTTAACACTACACATGGTCTTTCTAGTTCATCGGCTAGCACTAGGTTTATATGGCGTTCACGGAAGGAATGGTTGCTTTTAGCCATTCGTATAGGATAGAGCCAACAATGCTTTGTTTGGCACCCGTATCCGGGAAGACTCCTCCTGTTCTGTCACAGACAGTAATTGGCACAATGGGCCGTTGTGGTATCAGCCGACATTCCAATTTGTACAGTTCAACGTTGTTGTTTGCGATAGAGGGGTTGCACTTGACACAATTAGATCGGATTACATCTGGTGTTTTGCATCCAAAGCATGCCATGATGTCGCTTTTGTTTGTGCTGGTGTCTCTTTTGACAGTCTTCCTTGGTGTGGCCTGAATACTTGCAATACGCGAATCTGGGATTTGCTTGTGATTTTTTTCGAGCTACTGATGCTGGTTCTATAACCTCGTGTTCGGTTATTTTCCGTATTTCTTGGATTAATCCACAGAAGTTTGCTATTTTGCTCCTCGGGATGGTCTTCTTTATTTTCCGGTGAAACAACAGTCTGTACACCATGTCTATCTGGAAGGTTTCCTTTGGTTGCCCTGCTTCTGGGATTATGCCAATGATCGCTCTTTTTTCGCACACGAAACGTTCCGTCTCCCTTGGTTCTGCTTGTCTATCTTGAATAGTTCCCTCGGGAGCTGATGCGTCGCCTGAGTGGCCGTTTTCCTTTGATATTGCCTCGCAGTCTTTGTAAATAGTGATTGCGTCAACAAATGAGTGGACGTCGCCGTTTGCCGAGAATCTTGCCGTGCATTTGGAAAATGACCCTGATGTTGGTTGCCGTACTGAGATCTGCTCGATGAAGTTCTTCAGATGCTCCAGTGTTAGTTGTGTCGTATCGTTGTCCATTTTTTGCTGCTTTGCGGTGGTTGCTCTGGTTTCGACGGGCGTCGTAGCAGTGTATTCTTCAAAGCGTCACAAAAATTTTTTAGGTTACGATTGGGCGCCAGTTGTTAGAGGTAAGCGTTAGCGGGTGCGTCCCTCTAGGGATGTTGCGGTGAGTTCCGGCGGGAGTGTACTATTGCGGGGTTGTGTTCCTTGCTTATGTGGGTGGTTCTTAGCTATACCCTATAGGGGTCGTAAGTGGTATTGTTACAATTCGAAATTTTTTATATTTTTTTCTTTACGTTTACAAAAGAACATTATTAATACATAAGTGGGTAATAAAAACACAAATTCATAAATATTGTAACATAACATACAAACACTACAAACTACAAATTAAAATATTAAATTATGATCGTAATTTAGATTTCCTCTTCAATCAAATTAATCAAGTAAGTAAAATGTATTAATTTTTAAGTATAAGGGTACACAAAACTTTCTAAATATTGAAATTAATGAGACTGAGTCCAGTCATTATCAAAGCTGATGTATTTTTTATTATTTTCAAAACTGCATTTTAGTAAGAACATAAATTTTGTCTCCCACATGCAAAAAATAGAATCCAAATTAATGTTCTTTTAAAATTCAATTGTACAAACAAACCTAAATGTAAAATAATTTAATACCTATTATTGGTTGGTGGTTGTGATTACATCTGCTTGATTAAAACAGGCAAGCCGATTTTTTTATTTCCTTGTTGGTATCGTTGGGAAACCGAAACATACACCTTAAAAATTTGACGAGTTACAGAATTGCAAATAATACCAATCTGTAAAATGTTCTGCCACAATCAGATTATAAGATACGATCTTAAGATTTTACGATATTATGATTCATAAGCACATAATTGCAGTATAATTGAGTTTCTACATGAAATTAAATTTTGTAGTATGCTTTTGATTATGGTCTCTAGGGTCTGCCTAATTTTCCTTTATAAAGCAATAATTCAGTTTGTCTAGTAAAATTTAGTGAACACTATTATTGAGTGTTTACAACCACGACCATTAAAAAAGTGCCTTTTTACGTCGTCAAAGTTCTTTCTTACTATATACAAATGTACTCCCGATGCAAAGAATATAAAAATTAAACTGCTCAATACTTAACACATCAACGAAAAAGAAAGAGCTTGTTTGCAGAAATAGATGAAAAACTATTTGATACACTTATGATGCAAAATTTGACAAATTACCTATTTCATAAAAATTGAAAACAAAAACATACTTACGTTACTGTTTGTCCTGTTCCTGCACTTTTACTTGTTTAATTATTTGTCCTGCTCTAGCAGTTTTACTTGACCTCATCCGATTTATTTCACACAAACAAAAACACCTACGTTATCGATTGTATTCATACTCATCTATGGTAAAATACAAAATATTTAAAAAACAAACACGATACATTCATGTCATTTCTTTATGAGTCTAAGAGAGTTTGCGAAACGAAAGATTTTCTAGCCGTCGGTTAACACTTTTATTATTATACCTGTTTTGAGGAGCATAATTCAAAATTATTTTTGAATATACAGGGTGGCATAAAAATAAAGTACATATTAATGTTATATTTTTTCTTATGGGACATCCTTTTTTTATATCTTTAGATAATATAGACCAAATAAAGTTAAGTTTTTGTTACACTTCCTATACTTAAAACTAATCGTTTCTGAGAAATTTTGAGAAATATAAAAATACATAATGTTATCTAAAAATTCCTAAAAATCTGAAAAGTTAAGGTATACTACCATGTAAAAGTTTTATTTCAAAGTTGTACAGAGTGGTGAAAAAAATTGCTCAAAAGTTTAGGCACACATTTTATTGAATAACTTTATAAACTTAAACGGGACACTTCGTATTTAGTGGCTTACTTCGATGCAGAACTAGATTTCCTTTAAACTATATTAGGGTTTCTTATACCTATCTCTTATGCTTTTTACGCAAACGGCGTTTTTATATTTTACTTGTGAATAATTTCTTTATTGTAAATGTATTGTAATGACTGTCTAAAAAGACTTTTTAAAAGCATTTTATTGAACGGTTAAGAAACTTAAATAGTAAAAGAATATTATTTTAATCAAAAGAAAATTTAGTTCTAAATGTTTTTCCTCTTAAAGACAACTAAATATGATTTTTCATTTGCGATGACCCATTAAATAACTATCAATACCTACATACATTCTAACAACAGTAGTAGTAATTTTTTTGAAAAATTTAACATTAGAAGATTTTCGTACTTCTTAGTTCCAGTTAGATAGAGAACTCGCACATTGCACATTGGCATTGGGCCATTGGATTAGCCTGAAAGGTCTCCCAATTTCACCCCTCTCAATTTCTACCTTTGGGGTAATTTAAAACAAACACAACAATAAACACTAAAGTGTTACCACTTGCATCAAGCAACGTGAAATACGTAAGGCGACAACTGATGGTGTATATTGCCGGTTTTTAAGTGCGTGGGACATTTTAAGAATTTATTGTAAAATGTTTCAAATTTAATTATAAATAAATTATCTTCTATATTTGCATAAACTTTTTGCTGTTCATTGGTTGCAAATAAAAAACATTTTAATAAATCTTATAAACAAATGATGGATCTATTAAAATGTATTGGTATGTATTATATAAACATAAAAATAATTGTCATCCAATACTTATATTTAATATATTGTGACCGGTTTCGACTTTAAAATAAATTAAAAGTCATCTTCGGACAAATTCTGTACAAAATTAAACGCTAACAATAATAACAATAAATAAGTCTTATGCTTACATTCAAAAATTAATATTTTTCTTGAAAAATGTCAAATTAACATAAAACAATTAATTTTTAGATGTAAGCAAAGATGGCGTAAAAGGAAGATAACTAAATTTGCCAGAATGTTTTAAATTTTGTAGTTTAAACAAAGTTCGAAAAGGTTAATTTGATTATTGATTAATGGGTTTGGATTTGTGGTGTGAATATAAATATTTTCGAGTATATCTAAAATGTGTTTATTGTTATTATTAACATTAAAGGGATGAATAAGTTGTTGATTTTTAACTGAGTGTTTTTCTGTAATAACATGATAAGCAAAAGTAGATTTTATTAAATTTGGATTGTTATTGTATTTTTCTGGTTTTTCTATATATCGTAAGTGCTCTTTAAGTTTAATTTTAAAATTTCTGGATGTTTTCCAATATAAAATTTATCACAAGAACGAGTGAGTTAATAAATACCACTTTTGTCATTTAAATCTAAACAATTATAAAAAGACGAGAAAATATTTTTAAGCTTAAATACATTTCTATTTCTATTTCTTTTCTAACAAAATTAATAAATTAAGAAAACATATTAAACACAAAATAGTTTCTCTACTAAATTGGATGACAATTATTTTTATGTCATATTTTGGTGTTGGTACAATTTTGTTACATTGTCATGTAAAGAATAAATAGTGTTTTTAAATAATTATAGCAATTATTGCAAAAATTCACAAATTTGGCATACTACCATGATATATCAACTTAAAAAAAATTTGATTGCTTTTCAGAATTTTAATATACAGGCTGTTCTATTTGAAAAAATAAAGTTTGGGCTACTTTTGTGTGTCATTTTAAAATCGTCAATTTTAAACTGTTTTTATTTATTTATTTATTTTCATTATTGTATTGTGATGTAAGTGTTATGTATGGTACCCCTTAAAATCAGTATAAACCTGTAGAGTGTGGTGACGAATAATATGAACTATTTTTCTGAGAAAGAAAATAGTTACTATTTTAAAAATCAGTGTAGATAGGTATAGGAAACTATTTAAAAATTATCATCAAAGAATTACAATTCGAAAACTAAACTAACATGCATGGTGTCCTATTAAAAATAAGAAAGTTTATGAGTAGAAGTCGCAACGCCGCTAAAATAAAAATATTTTGTAAAAAGATCGTGAATAAAATATTTAAAATAAAAATTAAATGTAATTTTGTTGAGTAACTATTTACTGTTTCTATTTGAGTTTTTAATGGTCATTCATAATGTTTGCCCCTGAAATTTCAATTTTTGTAACCATAGACACGGGTATCTTCAAGTAAATTTTTCCTAAATTAACCCTCTTACAGTTTCAGGTGCTGTTCAGTATTTCCATATATAAAAATCCATTAAAACGATGAGAAGTAAGATAAGCCTATAAGATATTCAGTAAACAATCTAATTTTAATGATTGCATTTGATGTATTCTTTTGACACAAATCATTGCAATAGGTTCCTCAGTGAGATGTGATCTAATACTCCATGTTTATGAAATAAGTTTGCTATCAGGAGACAGTTTTATCTACATTACATTACTTTTCAAAATTACAAAAAAATTTTTAAGCCCAAATTTTTGTCATTTTCTTAATTGCTAAGAAAAAAGTGATATGAAATCGAGTAAATCCTGCTATAACAGCTTTGCGATTGTTTAGGGTAGGGTCTTGCTTGAAACGAAAATATTTCCAAACCTGTATACAAAGTGTCTCAGTGAAACTCTTCATCAGAAGTTTACTTTTTGTTGGACTGCAACTCTTACTTGAAATGAGGTATATGGAGTTGAAATTCAATTAAGCTTGTAGTTTACAGATCCTTTTATCGCAGGTATTATTTAAAATAAAAATCTTTGTTTGAAAACAATTTTTAAATTTATGTTATTCAGCATAAATTAAAATTGTAAAAAATTTAATTTTTTTAAATAGAAAGCTGTCTGCTTTCTCTATGTATAAATGGTTTTTTATTCTCTGCATATCTATAGAAATGTTTTCATGATAAGTTTTTCTTTAAAATTCTGCTATTGCAGGAATGGTAGTTGCAAACACTCGTTAAGTCGAATTTATGAATACAGTATTTTATAAATTGACTACTACAAAAGAATGGCTTTGTTCTATGTTTACACTCATGCGCAATGCAAAAACGTTTGTAGTTGTAAAAGCATCCAAATGCACTACAAAAAACATACAATTGATTTATAAACAATCTTTACCACAGCAACATAAATCTTTTAAATTTTTGTTTGTGCAATGGTTTTACTATGTTATACATTCATCAAAACAATAGAGATCAGAAACTCTCTCAATTTCAATTAAAAGTTTCCGGTCTAGTGTAATGAAATGGCCGAATTTGTAAAACAAGTACGAAACTTGTTAGAGTAGAAGAATGGCGCCCTTTTAATCGTTTGAAACATTGAATCGACAAGTTAAGAAGTAATTACTTTAATTCGTAGGTTTGAATGCTAAAAGTGTACATACCGATGATATATTCTAAAACGGGGGTACGTCTTTACTTCTACAATAATTCTCCATCATATAATTTTCAGTATAAATTACCATCCAATGTAATACAATTATCAATTCTTTAAACAAAATTTATTGTTGATGACTGTTTGAATGTTGAATAGAATGTAGATTATTAAAACAAGAAACCTTTATAATAACTTTTTTACTGACACTGTACTTTACATAAAGACAAAAAAAATAATCACTTTTAATATATTTCACTTTATCCCAAGTGAAACACAACATTGGTTACAAGTTGGTGCAATATTGGAACAAACTGATACACAGAACATCAATTTCTGATTCAATCAATATCGGCCCAATATGCATTATCACATTTGATGAAATGTTATCACAACAATATTTATCCAACATTGCGCCTATTTTGGATTTACGACATTGTAGTAAATAACAACCACCAATATAACGACAATAAAAGAAAAAAAATATGGATATATTAGCATAGGAACAATATCACGTTTTCTATTATAATTGCAATGTGTATGCAACTTAACACCAATATTCTATGTTTAATATTATAATTACAACATTGGTCGACTATAGATTTATTAAAGTATTTACAATATTGGTTTTACTTTATGTCACCTATATAAATTTGATAAAGGTAATATTTGAACAAAAATTAACATTACACCAACTAATGTTTTAACATTTAACCTTTCGTTACAACTACATTGCTTCTCTAACGTAACACCAATATATTATTATTATTATTATTAACCTTTGATTTAAAAACATTGCTAAAATATATATTTATCAAATTATGTAGAATAACTTTCAATTTAGTTATCTGGTGGTGAAAACGGTTTTCACTTCTTTGGGGCACAGCTTTAAAATTGTTTCTTGCAGTTTCCAAAAAATAACCCCATAATCTTTATTGGTTACACTATAAGTACGGATATTTCTTGCTCTTAATATCAATAGATAAAATTAATGATACGGATTGTAAATTGTCAATATTAAAACCTTGAACAATTTGTCTTTAGCAAAACCATTGCATTATAAACGTTAATCACAATTTAACGTATTATTTTGTTCTTTTAAATATAAAACTTTATAATCAGAAAAGAAGAAAACGTTTTTCAAGATAGCACCGTGTAAAAATTCTATCTTTACAGTTAAGACTATTTTTTCCCGTGTGTTTTGCTTCTAGGTGTAGGTTGTATCAAAAGTAATGGTCTTCCGGTAACATGAAAGCCGGCTTTTTGTTCATACTTGTGAGAGCTTTATCAAAGCTAATTGCAGATCATAAAACTGTGTGAGTCACGTAATTTAAAATAAATCATCAATATTGATGATGTCAGTAAAAATTTAATAGACTATATAAGAACGAACGAATGACGTCAAAAGTAAAGTTGTACCTACAACGAACATTTAATTTAAAGACTTTTTACAGATATTTTTTTTATATTAAGTAATTGACTCAAAAATATTCGTATTAAATTTACACTATTGCATAATGAGCGTTAGTAATATTTAATGTACTTTTTCAACAAACTAAAAATATAAAAACAACATCATTATATGTTTGTAAGTGCTTTCTTTTATATAGAAATTTATATTTTATTTATGTATGTATCCAATATTGATGAAGCTTTAAATATAGTAAAGCAAAACGAAAAAAATAATAATAACAAAATGTATTGAAATTAGCTGGAGATTTTCTGCTATTTTATTTAACAACAATAAACACAGCTGTATTTTATACACACTGTTTTTTGTAAAATTGCTATTGTTTTACAAAACAAAATATGAGCGACATTTTAAATTAATGTGTACCAATACAAAGTATAATACAATTTGAGTAATATTCAAGACATCTAAAGAAACCTAGTAGGAAGAATTGTAACTATGTATTGTACTTTTACCTAACGGTTATTCAATTTTCAAAAGAAGATTTTACAATTTGCAAACTTAGTTTGTAATTCGATTTACTACAATTTTTATAAAGTTACAAAAAATATTGGAACTGAAATTACTATAATGTCATTGAGAGTTTCCAAATATTTTAGTACCTTTACAACCGATAGTTGGAAGTTACATTTAATGCATTGTAATTTAACCAACATTTTTTCTCTTTCTCGTATTGTAACTTTACTACGCTACCATTTTAAAAATATATGTTTAGGTAAAGTATTTTTTAAAATCACCAGCAAGATTTTTCAACTCAGGTTCTTAAAAGTATTTTGGTTTTTTGCCGAAGTCAAACTTTTAAACCTTAAACAGGAATTTTCACATAAGCGGTATAATTGATTTTTTCCAGAGCATCTAATAAACGATAACTTTGGGGTTTTCGTTTTGCTGGATGTGAAAAACAATCACTAGTTCCAATTGCAAATATATTTAAAAATTTTATTCTGAATAAAAATCATGTGATCTGTTATTTCATCACCTACGTTTGCAATTTTTGAAAAATGCATTTTTTTATTCAATTAATTTTTAAATTCACTAGTTAAATGTACTATTAGTTTTTCTAAAGTAAAAATTTTAAACTTTAAACAGAATTTTCATGCAGATTCATTACATCATATAGTTGCTCTTCCAATTATAATGTAATTCTGAAAAATTTGTATCATGAGGTAAAAGCGTCTAACAAATTGATATAAAATATTTTTAGACCAGAAGTATTTTAGCAAGTACTAGAAGATTGACATTGTTATTTTACACCTAATTACGTATTTTTCTCTTTTACTTTGGATTGTAGGTATGTACTTTTTTAGTATTGGTTTGTCAAATTATTGTTGTGCCAAAAATTTAGTTTTTCGAGAAACTTTGATTTTTAACAATTTTTTGACATTTCAAAGTGGTTTTTATACATACTGCACTTCGATGGTTTCGTGAAGCGATATTTGAACTGCATTCAAAGTATTGATTTGTCCGACAATATACTTTGCAGTTAATTTACGTGCATACTCATACATGATTTGGATTTCGCAATATAACAACATACTTGCTCCACTTAAAAATCTAGAATATTTTCTTTTAAGTAAGTCACTATCATACGATTGTATTTTATAATGTAGAATTAAGTTAGTTATCTGTAATTATACATAAACTCAACTAGTTGTTATTTATTAGAGATTTCCGGATTTAATCTTTCAGGTTCTTTACATTTTTTTCTATCATAGTAAGTTAATCTTCTGGTATTTTATAATAATCAAAATAACAACAAACACAGAGGATCTTCTTGAATTTTAAGTAATATAAGTCGACTACATTCAATATGCTTCATACTACTGGCACTGGATGAAGATCATGTAAATGTAAAGGTATGAAAGAATATGAGGACTTTTTTTCAGAATTCATTATATGGACAAAATTCTAACCATATTGTGGATTTGTAGCAATGGAAGAATATTGGTCCTCGTGGTAGTTGGTAAATATTAATTTTTATTAAATCGTTTGTTGTTACTAATTTCGAATTTCACTTATTGATGTGTATTTTATATTTTATATACAATAAAAATTTAGTTATGAACTGTAATCATTGATTATAAATAAAGTGAAGTAAATTAATAAATTTTCAATCGTAATCCAATGCACTCAATCATAGAAATATTTAAAAAAGAATTTTTTACTAATTTCATTTCTAAGAATTTTGTGTTGATTAAATTAAATATCATAAAAACATAAACACAAAACCACGACATCATTGAAAAATCGTTTATTGCCTACTTTTGTTACATCCAGACACACACACTTTATTCATATTACATTCAGAGTTGCGATTATAATTTAAAAAATAATACAGTAACTTTGGTTTATGCTCAATTAATAATATAATTAATAATTCGGTTTAAAAGCTGTTTAATTGGTTACACACATAATACGTCATACAAAAAAATATATCAATAGCAATAGAGAATATGGTGCTCTCTCGGTGATATTCACACATATAAATATAGTGATTAGCGACACAGCAAACAAGTAATAGACAAAACGGGATAACTGTTGCTATTCAGTAAGACGGGTCCTTATCCTCCTTGATCGTCAAACTTATTCCGCTAGCTACGCACTCAGAGAGTGTGTATTTAAATGTAACAATGAGAAAATTATTTATAAGTTCCACCTTGACTTAAAACATACTTTATCAAAACAGTCAAGGTTAGGATAGTAATACAAACAAGCAGGATAAGAAACCGTCGAGTACAAGTAATTGATCTAACGACACAAAGTTCTTCGACATTAAACATATAGTTACCTAGAGATAAGTTACTTAAGTAGGATCACATTTGTGTATCGTTCATTGAAGCGTCTTTTGGAGAGTTTGACATTAATAGTTCCTAGTAACAGTTAAAAAATGGTTCGGTACTGGTAATTGGATTGTTCGGATACACACACTAAAATTAAAATAGCTGCATAGCAAAACACCGATGGCGATTTAGGTCGGTGGCACAGTATTGAAGGAAAGCCCTTTCCGGTGTTAAGGCGAGGCACCCTGAAGTCACTGATCCCCTTTATCTTGCGTGACAGAACTCTACTCGGTACCTTCTAACAACATAGGTTTATTTTGCGCATATCACTTCCTCGAGTACAAGTAAACGTCGAGAGACTAATCCTTCTAATTACAACAGCATAAGGCAGTAAAGGTTCCAGAAGACAACTAACAATTTCTGGGCGTAATCAAATTTCAGTAGACATCAAGCGAAGTAATCCCAGAAAATACGAACGGCAAAGAAACTGCAAATGTTCATTCTAAACAACATTTGGTTTATTTTTTATTACATATTTAGTGTTGTTAAACCGGACTAGATCTCATTGTTATGATTTTAGGCTGCGCAGGCAAGATACGGTGGATATGCACAGATTGTGTATTGGACACACTAGCATCTGTCGTAAAGGGAGTGTTGTTATTTTAAAGTTGACTACAGAGAGACCTACCTTTTATGCTAAATGTATAGAGTAAATATTACGGTTACACATATTTTGTATGAATGTCCTCGACGACTGTACGGTTTAAAACTAGATCTTAAAAACAATCTCTCTTGCCAGATCTAGAATACCCTAACATTTCGCAAAAGCATAAATATGTATAAAACATATGGCTTATACGCAACGTTGGCTACCTTGTAAGTGTGATGATGTGATTTAACGTGCGTTAAAACGCAGTATATTTTTGCTCACTTTATAAAATAGGTACTTAAAAATAAGCGTTTCGTGAATGAATTTGACAGAAAAATAGATTCTATACTCAATAGGGGAAAGCGTCTAGTTGTGTAAAACGTTAGCGTAATGCCCAGTTTTATAACACAATTCATAATATTCTCTATAAGCAGAACATTTAATACGTTGATGTACAATACCACCACAGAAGAAACATATTTTTTTACGAAAACTCGTCTCAGCGGAAGAGGCATTAAAATTCTGACTGGCTACCAGCGGCACATCCCTATAGTCTGTGACAAAAGTACACGGTCGATTATCATCACATTTGAAATTTACACCTAACTGTGGAGAAGAAAATGTTAGTAAGTTCTTTTCTGCCATTTCTAGAGATATGGCGAGCTTTTTAGCTTTGTCAACAGAGAGACATATGTTTTCAAAAAGACGTTCTCTTATTTTCTATGAAGTAATTCCTGCAATAATTGCGTTCCGAACATATTTCTTTTTATATATTTTGGATGTCACATCTTGGGAACTGCAGTCGTGGGCAAAGATGATTAAAGCGCGGAGGTACTCATCAATAGACTCCTATTGTTTCTGTTTCCTCGTAATCAATACAAAACGAGGGTAAACTTTGTTTTTGCGTTTTGCATACGTAGATTCTAATAATTTCATTGCAGTTAAATAGTCAGTACTCTGTCGTATAATGATGAAAACAGTTGGAAACAGAAGATTTGCGAGTAAACACATTTTTTACTTTATGTCACCAATATAAATTTGATAAAGGTAATATGTGAACAAAAATTAACATTACACTGACTAATGTTTTAACATTTAACCTTTGTTACAACTTCATTTCTTCTCTAACGTAACACCAGATATTATTATTATTATTAACGTTTAATTTAAAAACATTGGTAAAATATAAATTTATCAAATTATGTAGAATATTTCTGTAATTTACAATAAACTTTCAATTTAGTTATCTGGTGGTGAAAACGGTTTTCACTTCTTTGGGGCACAGCCCTAAAATTGTTTCTTGCAGTTTCCAAAAACAACCCCATAATCTTTATTGGTTACACTATAAGTACGGATATTTCTTGCTCTTAATATCAATAGATAAAATACGGATTGTAAATTGTGAATATTAAAACCTTGAACAATTTGTCTTTAGCAAAACCATTGCATTATAAGCGTTAATCACAATTTAACGTATTATTTTGTTCTTTTAAATATAAAACTTTATAATCAAAAAGAAGAAAACGTTTTTCAACATTGCACCGTGTAAAATTCTATCTTTACAGTTAAGACTATTTTTTCCCGTGTGTTTGGCTTCTAGGTGTAGGTTGTATCAAAAGTAATGGTCTTCTAGTAACATGAAAGCCGGCTTTTCCTTCATACTTGTGAGGGCTTTATCAATGCTAATTGCAGATCATAAAACTGTGTGAGTCACGTAATTTAAAATAAATCATCAATATTGATGATGTCAGTAAAAATTTAATAGACTATATAAGAACGAACGAATGACGTCAAAAGTAAAGTTGTGCCTACAACGAACATTTAATTTAAAGACTTTTACAGATATTTTTTTTATATTAAGTAATTGACTCAAAAAAATTTGTATTAAATTTACACTATTCCATATTGAGCGTTAGTAATATTTGATGTACTTTTTCAACAAACTAAAAATATAAAAACAACATCATTATATGTTTGTAAGTGCTTTTATATAGAAATTTATATTTTATTTATGCATGTATCCAATATTGATGAAGCTTTAAATATAGTAAAGCAAAACGAAAAAATAATAATAACAAAATGTATTGAAATTAGCTGGAGATTTTCTGCTATTTTATTTAACAACAATAAACACAGCTGTATTTTATACACGTGTTTTTTGTAAAATTGCAATTGTTTTACAAAACAAAATATGAGCGACATTTCAAATTAATGTGTACCAATACAAAGTATAATACAATTTGAGTAATATTCCAAGACATCTAAAGAAACCTAGTAGGAAGAATTGTAACTATGTAGTAACTTTACACGTATTGTACTTTTACCTAATGGCTATTCAATTTTCAAAAGAAGATTTTAAAATTTGCAAACTTAGTTTGTAATTCGATTTACTACAATTTTTTATAAAGTTACAAAAATATTGGAACTGAAATTACTATAATGTCATTGAGAGTTTCCAAATATTTTAGTACCTTTACAACCGATACTTGGAAATTACATATAATGCATTGTAATTTGACCAATATTTTTTCTTTTTCTCGTATTGTAACTTTACTACGCGACTATTTTAAAAATATATGTTTAGGTAAAGTATTTTTTAAAATCACCAGCAAGATTTTTCAACTCAGGTTCTTAAAAGTATTTTGGTTTTTTCCGAAGTCGAACTTTGAAACCTTAAACAGTAATTTTCACGTAAGCTGTATAATTGATTTTTTCCAGAGCATCCAATAAACGATAACTTTGGGGTTTTCGTTTTGCTGGATGTGAAAAACAATCACTAGTTCCAATTGCAAATATATTTAAAAATTTTTTTCTGAATAAAAATCATGTGATCTGTTATTTAATCACCTAGTTTTGTAATTTTTGAAAAATGCAGTTTTTTTTATTCAATTAATTTTCAAATTCACTAGTTAAATGTACTATTAGTTTTTCTAAAGTAAAAGTTTTAAACTTTAAACAGAATTTTTATGCAGATTCATTACCTCATATAGTTGCTCTTCCAATTATAATGTAATTCTGAAAAATTTGTATCATGAGGAAAAGCGTCTAACAAATTGATATAAAATATTTTCAGACCAGAAGTATTTTAGCAAGGACTAGAAGTTTGACATTCTTATTTTACACCTAATTATGTATTTTTTTCTTTTACTGTGGATTGTAGGTATGTACTTCTTTAGTACTGGTTTGTCAAATTATTGTTGTGCCAAAAAAATTTTTTTTTTCGAGAAACTTTGATTTTTAACAAATTTTTGACATTTCAAAGTGGTTTTTATACATACTGCACTTTGATGGTTTCGTGAAGCAATATTTGAACTGCATTCAAAGTATTGATTTGTCCGACAATATACTTTGCAGTTAATTTACGTGCATACTCATACATGATTTGGATTTCGCAATATAACAACAAACTTGGTTCACTTTAAAATCTAGAATATTTCTTTTTAAATAAGTCACCATCATACGATTGTATTTTATGATGTAGAATTAAGTAAGTTATCTGTAATTATACATAAACTCAACTAGTTGTTATTTATTAGAGATTTCCGGATTTAATCTTTCAGGTTCTTTACATTTTTCTTCTATCATAGTAAGTTAATATTCTGGTATTATATAATAATTAAAATAACAACAAACACAGAGGATCTTCTTAAATTTTAAGTAACATAAGTCGACTACATTCAATATGCTTCATACTACTGGCACTGGATGTAGATCATGTAAATGTAAAGGTATGAAAGAATATGAGGATTTTTTTCAGAATTCATTATATGGACAAAATTCTAACCATATTGTGGATTTGTAGCAATGGAAGAATATTGGTCCTTGTGGTAGTTGGTAAATATTAATTTTATTAATTCGTTTAATGTTACTAATTTCGAATTTCACTTATTGAGGCATGATGTGTATTTTATATTTTATATACAATAAAAATTTAGTTATGAACTGTAATCATTGATTATAAATAAAGTGAAGTAAATTAATAAATTTTCAATCGTAATCCAATGCACTCAATCATAGAAATATTTAAAAAAATTTTTACTAATTTTATTTCTAAGAATTTTGTGTTGATTAAATTTACATATCATAAAAACATAAACACAAAACCACGACATCATTGAAAAATCGTTTATTGCCTACTTTTGTTACATCCAGACACACACTTTATTCATATTACATTCAGAGTTGCGATTATAATTTAAAAAAATAATACAGTAACTTTGGTTTATGCTCAATTAATAATATAATTAATAATTTAGTTTAAGAGCTGTTTAATCGGTTACACACATAATACGTCATACAAAAAAATATATCAATAGCAATAGAGAATATGTTGCTCTCTCGGTGAAATTCACACATATAAATATAGTGGTTAGCGACACAGCAAACAAATAATAGACAAAACGGGATAGCTGATGTTATTCATTGAGACGGGTCCTTATCCTCCTTGAGCGTCAAACTTATTCCGCTAGCTACGCACTTCGATATTAAACATATAGTTACCTAGAGATAAGTTACTTAACTAGGATCACATTTGTGTATCGTTCATTGAAGCGTCTTTTTGGACAGTTCGACATCAATAGTTCCTAGTAACAATTAAAAAATGGTTCGGTACTGGTAATTGGATTGTTCGGATACACACACTAAAATTAGAATAGCTGCATAGCAAAACACCGATGGCCATTTAGGTCGGTGGCACAGTAGTGAAGGAAAGCCCTTTCCGGTGTTAAGGCGAGACACCCTAAAGTCACTGATCCCCTTTATCTTGCGTGACAGAACTCTACTTGGTACCTTTTAACAACATAGGTTTATTTTGCGCATATCACTTCCTCGAGTACAAGTAAACGTCGAGAGACTAATCCTTCTAATTACAACAGCATAAGGCAGTAAAGGTTCCAGAAGACAACTCACAATTTCTGGGCGTGATCAAATCTCAGTAGACATCAAGCGAAGTAATCCCAGAAAATACGAACGGCAAAGAAACTGCAAATGTTCATTCTAAACAACATTTGGTTTATTTTTCATTACATTTAGTGTTGTTAAACCGGACTAGATCTCATTGTTATGATTTTAGGCTGCGCAGGCAAGATACGGTGGATATGCACAAATTGTGTATTGGACACACTAGCATCTGTCGTAAAGGGAGTGTTACAATTAAAATACAATAAACTACAAGAAATGGTTTTATTCAACTAAGAAGTACACTAGGTTTGATTTTGATTAACGCGTTGACACTTTGACAATTGTTGACAATTGTTATTTTAAAGTTGACTACAGAGAGACCTACCTTTTATGCCAAATGTGTAGAGTAAATATTACGGTTACACATATTTTGTATGAATGTCCTCGACGACTGTACGGTTTGAAACTAGATCTTAAGAACAATCTCTCTTGCCAGATCTAGAATACCCTAACATTTCGCAAAAGCATAAATATGTATAAAAACATATGGCTTATACGCAATGTTGGCTACCTTGTAAGTGTGATGATGTGATTTAACGTGCGTTGAAACGAAGTATATTTTTGCTCACTTTGTAAAATAGGTACTTAATAATAAGCGTTTCGTAAATGAATTTGACAGAAAAAATAGATTCTATACTCAATAGGAAAGCGTCCAGTTGTGTAAAACCTAGCGTAATGCCCAGTTTTATGACACAATTCACAATTTTTTCTATAAGCAGAACATTTAATACGTTGATGTACATTACCACCACAGAGGAAACATATTTTCTTACGAAAACTCGTCTCAGCGGAAGCGGCATTAAAATTCTGACTAGCTACCAGCGGCACATCCCTATAGACTGTGACAAAAGTACACGGTCGATTATCATCACATATGAAATTTACACGTAACGTTGCAGAAGAAAATGTTAGTAAGTTATTGTCTGCCATTTCTAGAGGTATGGCGAGATTTTTAGCTTTGTCAAGAGAGAGACATATGTTTTCAAAAAGACGTTCTCTTCGTTTTTGCGTTTTGCATACGTAGATTCTAATAATTTCATTGCAGTTAAATAGTCAGTACTCTGTCGTATAATGGTGAAAACAGTTGGAAACAGAAGATTTGCGAGCAACACAGTTTCATAGTATCTAAAGCGGAGTCAGATACTTCACATTGCAGAAAATTAGTGAACGTAAATTTCCAGTGTTTCTATTTAAAAATAACATCTGATCATGCTGGATCGGCTTTAAATCTGTCTGGTCAAAGGAATCTTGCTGGTGATGGAGACGGTACTAGCGCAGGAAATGGGGAGTCAGCAGAATTACCTTGATTGTTACTTACAGACATTATTCAGCGTATTTTGATGTACTATATTAGTTGATTACATTGTTACAATTAAAATACGATAAACCACAAGAAAATTATAGTTTTATTCGAGTAAGAAATACACTATGTTTTTATTTTGATTAACACGTTGACACTTTGACAATTTTTAACAATTGTTATTTCAAAGTTTACTACAGAGAGACATACCTTTATGCCAAATGTGTAGAGTAAATATTACTGTTACGACATTTTGTGTAAATGTCCTAGTTTAATGTTTAGCGACGACTGTACGGTTTGAAACTAGATCTTAAGAACAATCTCTCTTACCAGATCCAGAATACTCGAACATTTCTCAAAAGCATAAATATGTATAAAAACATATGGCTTATATGTAAGGTGTGGGCTGCCTTGTAAGTGAGATGAAAGCTAATAACCCTAGCATTTAATTCCTTCTTACTTCTTTATTAAAAAAATAGCTAAATACAGATAAAGCGAATAATACACTTCAATAACATAACACTTCATATTCCTAAGTCACTAGCTATTTTCTGAATTTACAGTTATAGTATAATTAAATTACTCCGTTTCTTTTTTCCCATTTGTTGAGGTTAATTTATTATTGTAAATTTTAGTAATTTGTCCTTCCAAACATATAAAGCGAGGTGGAAAAAGTACCAAGATTCATCCCAACCTGGTAAAGGCAATTGACCCATACATTGCTGACTAACATTTTATTGTTTTGTACTACATTGCTATAACCTATATAATATGCATTACTATAATTATTTTAATATTATTATAATTTTTTTTTAAATAAATAAATAAATAACTATAATGTTATATTTATTTTACTCTTCTAAAACTTTCAAGTATAGATTTCGATAAGACATCCAGCAACCAATGTAGTTCGTTTGGCACAGTAAGAACACTTAGCAACCAAGAGTGGAAATCACAATAAAAAAATTTTTATTTTATCCGGCATGGAATCTGGAGTAAGTTTCATGGCATAGATTTTCAATAGAATTAGTCTGACAAATTTACATTTTTAAACTAAATTGAAATAGTAAATATTCAATACAGCATACTAAAATTACCAAACATTTTCAGTAGAATTTGTTTAACAAAATTGCAATACTTATTTAAGGTAAATGTTTTGTAATTTTTGAAGTTTAGTTGAAATAAATTGCATAGTGAATTGACTACACAACATATTAAAATTACCAAACATTTTCAAAAGAATTTGTTTATTAAAATTATAATATTTGTATTGTAATTCTACAAAATAAATTTCTGGTAAATGCTTAGTAAATTCCTTCAAATGTTTTGTAATTTTCTAAATTAAGTCGTGTAATAAATTTACAAAACCAAATGTTATTATTACTAAATTGCTCTGCATAAACTTCTAGGTTATTTTTTTTGTAATATTACTATAGAAATTTTAACAGTGCATACAATTAGTCAACAAAAACAACTGATCCGTTTTAATTTCTTGAGAAATATAATTTTTGTGTAGTGAATAAAATTTGTAAATGTAAACATTCCTTACTCAAAGATTCAAAACTTATGGAAAAGGAATTAAAACCAAACCCATTACAACTATTTGTTTATGACTTATTTATTACGGTTTAATCGATATTTAACTTAATAATTGTTTTAAATTCAAATTTAAAACCATATTGTGATCATTTCGTCTTATAACATGTATAAGTGCTTAAACTGCCTAAAAGTTAGGAATTAATTGTTCTTGAAACTAATAAAAATTCTATAAAATTTAATTAAACCACGTTCGGACTCATATTAAGGACGCTTTGCGTGTTTTGCACTAATTCATACCTATATTGAATATAGGAACCTACCATTTTAGGTGTGTTTATCGATGTTTTTAATTGGACGCAGAGATATCTAAATGATCTAGTACATATCTGTGAAAAAGTATTTTTATAACACTTACATCAATGTGGGTGCGTTAAAAGTCAAATGAATTAAAGATTTTATAGACACGCTCTGTTACTCTTATATCTATTTGTACACATAAATCGGTCAGTAACATATGAAACCGTACAATTTGAGCTCGTACAAATGCTCGACAAACAACAGTTTCGCTAATTGAAAAATCCATAAATTTAATAAATACATATCCGACCAAGGTATCAACTTACATAGACTATTATTTACAAGACATTTTATTCCACAACTGTTTATACAATTGCAACAATACCATCAATGTTTAGCTTATACCTCTTATACTAGAATCTTATTACATTACATGAAGCGTAAGTAAACCATCAAACCTTCGATGTAAACGAGAAAGTTAAGCATCACGTATTGAATTTAATATTTCCTACAACAAAGCACCAATATTATAAAGAGTACCGTGTTGCGTGACAAACGTAACTTGGATAATGAAAGCTATAACATTACCAACAATTGTCACAAATTAAAATCGTCCCAACAGGATATTTACACGCCGATTCTTCTTTTAAAGTTTTTGATGACTATCACGGATATGCAAGTTAAATATTTCAGCGATAGGTGCAATAATTCTATTTTTTTTAGTTTGTCAATTGTGAATGAATTATTTATAGGAAACCACAAAAGAAGATGTCTGCAACAAATTTAGAGTTTCCCTGGGCAGTGTGAAAGTAAAGTTTGTTGGGGTTCATATCTTATAAACAAGGCTACAGAAACTTTTTCAAGTTATTTTATTTGAAAATAATGGCACATTTAAATCCCCAAGTTCCTGTTGAGACAACCTATCTTACACTTGTTTGACATTGAAATGCATCTATGTCGCTATAGAGTAAGCAATTTAGATAAAATAACGACGAATAGAAGAAAAAATTTATAAAGTTTTGAAATTGTGGTTATGAACTCCTAGTAAAAATCCGAATACAGATCCAAAAAGTTGCCATCCCCCTGGAGGGTGCTTTATCTTCTTTGGCCCAAAACGACCCTCAAACGTGACCTCACGACAATTTTTTGCGTTTTGCTCGTAAACCGTATTTCTGACAAGACTTATAAGTTATATATATTTTTTGCGTATTTTCCACCCAACGCTCATAAATGACTTTTGAAAATATGCACAGTTTTATGGTTTTAAGAGCGAACGCAAACATGAGCCGTACGCCGCTTTTTGCGTCAATTATCTTAAAAAGTATTAGCGTGAGCAAAAAATGTATAAAAGGAAAATTGTAGAGCAGTTCATTTTCTACAAGATCCATATTAGATACAATATTTTTGAAAATGTATTAGTAGTAATATGATGATTTTTATACTTGTGCATTCTGCATTTTGAACGCTTTCCACGCTACCCTTGAGGTAGAGCTTTTTAGGTGGTTTTTCTTGGATGCCTATTCCAATATTTAATTAATTGCAAAATGGTCCTCCTTGAAGGAATTTACAAACTCTTCCCATGATAATTAGAACACATTGTAGAGCAGCGTAGGCCAACCTTTACACAGCTAAATTGCTTTTCACAGCCCTTTTTACAGCCGCAAGATATAAACTGCAGAATTGAGGTTGTAATTGGCGTTTGAGTCGTGAGCACTGGCATCAAAATGTTGTTAGTTTTTTCCAACCCCATTCAGTTGCTTCCAAATTTTTCCCTTTCCACAAATGAATTTGTTAAAAAAAACCGATATTAATGTTGTGTTACTGCAGCAGATGTAGGTGGTAGTTTAGACAAAATGACTGCGTTATTCGACTGACCAACTAGCTTATTAAATAAAATGAATTGATAATGGTTTAAAGAAGTTTTTCGGGGTGCCTTATATAAAGCAAGTGTAATTTTTCCCAGCTCTTGCAATGTCATATTTTGCTGATGAAGGATTATTGAATATGGCAACAACTTCTTGTAAAAGAGATAAAGCTTCCTTCGGAAGGGTGGCAACTCTTTATATCTGTATTTGGGTTTCAACTGGGAGTTTATAACCAAAATTTCAAAATTTTATACATTTTTTCTTCTAAAAAGTCTAATTTGCCTACACTACTAAGACAGTATACATAACTGCACGTAGCAGGAAATAGTATATTATTTTATGCAGAGGAACCGTTATTTTGCCTCTAAATAAAATATGTTAATTTTTTTTCAAAAGTTGTTAAATAGTTACTTTCAATTTAATGCAGGTACTTATTTAGCGGGAGCGCAGTAAGCTGCATATTTAACTACAAGTACTAAACCGCTTCTTTTTGCTGGATTTTTTGTCTTCATTTTTGCTTAGTTATTTCTATCTTACTCTATTCTCATCCTTTCTTATCTAAGTAAAAATCAAAAAACTTTAAAAAATAACGTTCAGTTAACCATAATAAGATAACAGTTCTTACTTTAATTTAGTGAAACGAATACGACATGGTGCGATATTGAAAACTTGGGTAACTAAAGAGATTCTGCAGTACAAATACCAGGGTGCCGGCTCCTTCGGTTAAATTGCTCCACACATGAAGGTGGTGTTGCGTTTTATATAAAAAAATATTTAAAGTTAGAATTAAGTAGTTTCAGATCTAGTAGTGGGTCTGGTGAGTTCTTTTGTATTAATATTCATTTAAGAAAGGTCAGGTTTGTTACTTGTGTTTTGTATAGACCTCCTTCGGCTAATCTGCAATACTTTCTGGATTTTATAGAGAATGTACTTCCAGATATAATCTCATCGCATAATGATTTCATTTTTTTTTGGTGATATCAACATTGATCTTTTAAGTTTATCCCGATACACATCGCGTTATACGTCTGCTTTAGAGGAAATGAGGTTGATGCAGATTATAAATGAACCTACTAAAATTGCCAAATATTTGTCAACACCATTAGACCATATTGTTGTTAACACGCATTCTTTGATTCTGTATTCTGGAGTGATACATGTCCACAGTTCATCTGACTATTCTTGAGTCTTTATATAAATTAATTATAATACTGATATAGTTGGGGAATGAGATGTACAGTACGAATACGATTAATGAAAAAGTTTTTGATGCTGTTATACTTGAACTATTCAATTTACACGCTCTTTTAATACTCTACAATTTTCATAAACCTTGGGTTACTGAAAATATTAAATTTTTTTGCATGTTGTATTAAAACCTATTAATTTAGCTGCTTTTTTTACTTATTTGGACATTTCATTTGATTACACTAGACAATACAAATCATTAAGGAATCTAGTAAATGCATCTGTACGCAGAGAAAAAAGAGCATATTTTGAACATATAACTGCTTTTAAGACTGTTGTCTCTCGTAAACTTTGGAACGTAATCAATCGGTTCAATGTGCATCACTTCTTGTAAATCCTTTTTTCTAAGAGTTCTCTTTCTCAATTTCGGGATCCGAAAGTAGTTAATGAGTATTTGTCTGTGTTTTATAACAGCACTAGAACTGCCTCTGAACCTTTAGTAACCTATTATAATAACAATGTTAAATCAAAAGTTGCAGAACACTTTTCTTTTATTCTTGTTTCTGAGGATAACGTTGAAATGGTGATATGTTCAATTAAGTCAAACTTGGTGGGTCCTGATGATTTGGATATACGAATGCTTCAACTCAGTTGTCCATTTATTGTGCCCGCAATTACAGACCTGATAAATTCATGTTTATTTGACTCCGTTTTTCCTGATTTATAGAAAACAACTCATGTTTTGCCTATTCCAAAATTTAAAAATTGTGAGGATTTATGCGTTCTTTGGCCTATAAGCATTTTCCCCAATATCTAAAATTTTAGAAAAAAAAATTGCAAAGCAAATTAGTTCTCATCTTAAAAAATTCAACGTTCTTTCACAGTTGAGTCTAGATTTAGACCTGGATACGTTGGTCACCAATACTCAGATAAATACTGCCCTAATTCTGCTTGATTTTTTCAAAGTGTTCAATACCATCAATCTTTAATTGCTTCTATCGATTATGTACTTTATTGGGTTCGACATGTCATCTAGATTTATTTAAATATTTTTTAAGTAATAGAACTCAGATTGTTAGAATTGACAATAAGTTGTCTAAACATTTTATAATTTCATGTGGTAGTCCGCAGGGATCTGTACTAGGGCCGTTATTGTACTCAATTTACATTAGCAACAATTTTCACTGTCTAAAGGAATGTAAGTACCACATGTATGCTGGTATATTATTTGTTCAAAACATGCGATGTGGAAAAAGCCCAACAGAGCATCAGCAATAATCTTTCAAATCTCGTTTGGTCATTAAACTGAGTAGTTTAATAAATAAATAATAAAAGTCATTAATGATATGTACATTTTATTATTTGTAACAATTTTGTGTCATTAAGTTTAAAATGTACGAGGAATGTATCAATTGTGTCCGTTTTAAATTAGGTACGTGATTCCATAAATGTATTACATCGTAAAATACAAAAAAATGTTGTAGAACTTCTGCTTTATTCTGTGGGGGCTTAGGAATACAATAGCATTACAGGTAAACAGGGAGTGTAAAGGAAATTTCATCATAATGCTGTAGTCATAAATACTATTTTTGCTTGAAACGTTTTGTATATGACAATTCCTTTATTTTCAAGTGGCTACAGCAATTTGAAGGAGTTCCCTATCCATAGTAATTTAAGAATAAACGGAGTATAGTTGTTTAGTACTTTACATTAAATGCTACGTACGGTTCGTAATAGGAAAATTATTTATTAAACTCGAAAAAAATACTTAAATGGTAATAACCCGCAAAGTGTGATACAACGGTAAATTGGAACTAAAAATGATGATGATGATAGTTCCACAAAAACGATAGGTCGGATTCAAAAATTAGTAACAATGCGTTAAACAAATTAAAAAGTTTGCTGTGGAGAAGTGTCATCGAAAATTGATGTAGGTCTACTATTAAGACCAGACAAGAATAACACATAAAATCGAAAAATCAAAAGTTTTTAAAATATCTCAAAAACGCATAAAATTTTCAAAGATGTTTGACCGCCATTTTTCGGGCCTTTAAAGGTACAACTTTTGTCTTTTTTTACACAAGTTTGTATCTGCTACCGTTCTAGAGATACCCGTAGAGCCCCTTCTTATCTTGGACACAGTGTATATAAGGCGTTAAACATACAATTATTATAATTTTCAATAGCCAAAGAAAGTTTATTTGTTAAACAGAAGTCAAAGACAAAATATATGCACCGTCTTGAAACTCGTATGATTCTTGCAGAAGATCTACGTTTTATGAACTTGTTCGGACGTCAACGTTGTCCATATTTATGTATATAAAGTTTTCTTTGCCTTTTACAGTACATTTTGAGGTCGATGGTTGCTGTGTGGGGTTCTCCCATAATTGGTTGAAATGTCCTTTCGCGATAATGACAACTTTTGTATGTAAATGTAAGTTAATTGCAAAATATGGAAGTGGTGATTCGTTGTTGAAAAATAATGTAGGTCTTTCATATAAAAAAAATGTGTATCACCAACTCCTGCTTAGTTACAATCTCTTAAAGAGTGAGCAAAAACGGTTTCTAATTTTTTTCTTACAATATATTCATTTAATACTTTTTTGATAGCAAGAAATGTTTGCTCATTTTAAATTTTATTTTCAAGAAAAAAATTAAAACCTGTTTTTTGCGACATATTTAAGGGGCTGTAACTAAACAGGGGTTGCTCATATTATTTTTATTTATATGAAAATACCACATTATTTTTTGACAAAAAACACCACATACATTTTTCGCACTTATTCATTTACACTCGGTATATTATATTATACATAAATTTTGCAACATCTAGTGTCGACTCGTGCTAACGTAACACATCAGAAATTAATTTGCATTAATTTGTACGTTTAACATTTATCTTAATAAATGAGTTACACATTTTTATTTAAATCAATTTTCTTACAGTTCTGGAACCCCAAAATACCGTCGAGTTTTCGGTAGCAACCAGTAAATAAAACTTACTGTCTCGGGAACACATTCTGTAAATGATAAAATAAGGCAAAAATGTATTTTGATTAAATTTGAGTAAATTAATCCAAATTTTAAAATAATAATTGTAAGGTAAGGTATATGATTCAGTAAAAAAACAGAAGTAAAAAGGTATGAAGTATGCTTGATTATTTAACAAAGATTTTGTATTAGTAAAATTAATATAAATAATTTCAATGTAATCTAAAATATGTTTATTTTTTGTTTATTATTAAAAATATAAGTAAACGTGAAATTTTTAATCGAGTGTCGTTTTGTTAAGTTATGCAAAACAAATGTTGCTTTAATTTAATTATGACTTTTAATGTATTGATTTTGTTTATGAATGTATCTGACGTGCTGTTTATTAAGTCTTGTTTTACAGCTTCTGCATGTTCTGCCAATATAAAACTTATCCCATTAAAAAGTTATTTTAATTTTTTTTAATTTTTGTTTGGTACTTGCAAACAAATTAAGATACAATTTTTTATGCTTTACCTCAATAGAAAGAGAGATATAGAGATATTTTGTTAATTTTTTCTACAAACATGTGATAGACATTTTATGTACATATTTACACAATTTACTAATTTTTAATGGTCAAACACAATTATTTAAATTACAGCTGTAACAATAGAAACATGATAGAAAAACAACATTTTTAGTTTAATTAACATCGGATGTTGCTTAATTTATATATAACAAATTCAATAGTTAGTATTAAATGTAATAATCACATTTTTTACAGGAAAGTTGTAATATTGTGAGAAAAAATTATAATTGAGTTAATATCATGTAAACGTACTAATGCGAGACTGCAGCGTAATGCAATTATAAATTTTGTGCTTTATAATGGTCTCATCAATCAAACTAAATGCAATTTTGATCATATTTCATAATCAATGTTTTATGCATTAAGAAAATTGTTGAATGCATTAAACTAATATTAATTATCGCAATAGCTAATTATAACAATTGGTATTGCTATGTTTATAAATTGACCTCACATTTTTGAAAAAATTTTGAATGATTTTTTGTACAAAATTTTTATTTCAAAAGTTATAACAAAAAATTTTTTGACAGTTGTGTTTATGATATTTTAGAGTATGAACACGTTTCTAAATTTTAACTAAAATTGGTTGGGAGTACAATTTAACTGTGAAATGTGAAGTTCTTTTGTAAGGTAAAATTTAACATTTTGAACATGTGCAAATTAGTATCTACTTAATAAGCAATTATTGGTGGTAATTAGAATTACATTGTGGTCGCCTTTGTAATTCATATGATTTAAGGTTTCTGATTTAGGTATTGATTTAGTCATTGCCAAATTTTTTAACCTACAAAATAAATAAACTTTAAGTTTGACATTTAATTTGTATTTAAGAAAGCTTAAAAACCATTTTTTGCATTACAAAACGTATTCGAACGACATAATTTTTTTTACTTTGTCGATTTTTATTTTTAAAGTAATTAAAGATCCGTTCAACAGTTATATTTAAGATATTTAAAGTTTACAAATTTTTATCAAAATTGGTAGAAAATTTTTAACTTGACAAAAAACGATACTGAATATTTTTTTTAAATTTTCAAAAATCAACTAACCTTTTTGTTTATTTAGTATAAAACAAAGCTTTTGTTTAAATTAAGTTATTACATCAAGTACATGAAAATTGTTTTCGCCATTATGACTTTTATTAAATCAGAAATTTTGAATCCTGCATTACATGTAATTAGAAAGTAAGATATAGGAGAATATTTTGATCTTTCTGAGTTATTTTAATATAAATAAAAAACACTCAAAATACTCACCACTAACAAAAGATAAATACACTTGTGTATTTGTGAGATACACTCTATCGCTTGAGCAAGTAAAAAAAATTGAACAACCTATATTATACTAATTATCAGATTACTAGTCTTTAAGCACGTCCTACAGACGCATGAATTTTGACCTGTAGTTTTTGACATAGTCATAGGTCAAAATAATGTATACAAAAACGTTTGTCTAGTCAAGGCCAACATATTTGATAATAAAAACAAAAAATAAGTTTGAAGTTTGAGAGAGTAGGTGTGGCCAGCCCCCAAGGGGGTTAAGTTAAAAAAATCCTCTATCGAATGGTATATTCAGTTTTTTTTTTTTTAAAATCTTGCTGGAAATTATTAACAGACAGACAGAGATTTTAAGGAAATTATATATACAGGGTTATTCACGGTATACAACACGGAATATTACAGCCAAACTATTTAATAAAATTAGAAAAATATATCTAGGATGGATAGAGACCTATCGGAGGAATATTTTAAAATTATTTTCGAAATATACAGGTGTTTCAAAATACACAGAACGTGTCAAAATTGTGTTTTTTTTTATCGAATGTCCTGTGTATTATTACATTTTCAGTTTCTACAAACAAAATAAGAGAGGATTTTATAGAGGTTTACCTTACTTAAACCTAAAGGTTTTTGAGATATTTTGTATTTTATGAAAAAGTCGTTACAATTTTGTCGATTCATATCTCAGCAACTATTCTCTTTCTCTAAACTAAATTAGCACTGAAGTCTATCAATTGATCAAATTTTATGTAGAATTTGTGAAAAATCCATTATCATATACATGATGTGTACAAAATAAGATTACAATGTTTTGAACCGCAATAACTTGCTTAATTTAAATAGAACACCCTGTATTTTATATCAACAACAAATGTAAAATGTAATTACCTATCAAACAATACTATAGTGTCTTATGGCTAAAAGTTCAGGCTGTCATGAAAAATGCAATTTTTTATTATGAAGACTGATGTGTAACAATTTTAATATTTATCAAGTAAGCTATACAACTTTGACAGGTAAATATTATGTATTTGTAAGAAGCCCGTTAATTGACGGGCAAATTTTAATGCATGAATTTAATAATGCTAGACTCCTCATGCATGTAGGTTGATCCCCTTATTCTCTGAATAATGTTAAACCTATGACGGACGAAGACCCCTTGGCCCCGTCCCTGTATAAAAAATTCCGGTTTTTTTTCCGTTGGTTTGAAGGCAAGACCCATCGGCATACCAAATTTCAAGTCTCTACGACGTCTGGAAGTACCCGTTTAATTTAAAAATATTCCTCCTATAGGTCTCTATCAATCCCACATATATTTTTTCAATTTTATTGAATAGTTTGGCTGTAATACTCCGTGTCGTATACCGTGAATAACCCTGTATAGATTATTTACCTTTAGTAGTTTGGTAACTATACTTCAAACAGATGACTAAATAAACATAGAATAAGCACACAAACAATCTGGTAAAAACACTTACCTAGGTACATGACCATCAAACAGGAAAACCATTGTTAAATTTTGAGTATAAAGTTATTATGAATCTATAGATTTAACTAAATGGAATTAAAATTAAATTGGAATCATTCATATAATTAACTAGAAACTAGACAAAAAATACTAAAAAGAATTATATATAAGTACACAAATTCTTACCAGAAAAACTCCTTTTTAAACCTATGTCTATTTGTAAATTAAAAATTACCACGTGTTTGTAACGTTTCCACTAACTAACGTTTTGAATTTTATGCCTACAAATTACACAAAATGGATCACCAGGATTTCCAAAAATAAATAAAAATTAATTCTTAGGTAGTTTCAGCAAAGAACAACGCTATGTGGTTTTCCATATGTTTTTGATCAATTCTTTCGCGCAATTACATTTTACTTATTTATCCCAAATGCAAAATAATTCTAAGAAATATGTTTACGTATTTTTTTGTTTTCCTTTAAACTTTTTCAGAATTTTTAGAAATGTATGTAGGCAATGTCTATTCTTAAGCCGCTAAAGAAAATAGATGAGTCGCGTGCATTCTACTGCGCTTCAGAATATTGAAATGTTTACGATTATTGTTCTCTCTTGTTTGCTTAATAAAGTGCATTTGTCAAAAAATATATAAATTTTGCTTAAATACTTTATTCACTCAAATTTTAATATTAGGAATAGTTAAGAAGTATGATAACGTAAGCCAACCAAAATAATATTTTAAATAAATTGAAAATACTCTCTATCACATTTAAATTTGACATGTTTATGTCAAAATTTAAAATGTAAAGCCTTTTAAATACTTTGGATAATAATGCTGCTACCTTAGATAGAGTATGCTTTAATCTATAATATTATCAACACCATAATAAGAACTTAATCAATGTTAAATTTAACCGACAAAACTGTCCATAAATTATTTGCAATTAAAAATAGCTATGTCAGGATGAAGTCATTTAAAGTCGGGATAAGAAACTAATAGTAATTTGTTACTGAAATATTTAATTTTGTGATATAAATAAAAATATCTCCTTCTACTCATTATTTTATGTTTTCTTTGAGATGCATAAATTGAATGTTTATAAATGTTCCTTCAACCCAGATATAATAAAGTTTAGTTAATTTGCATAAATACTCTAATTCGATTGACCCTAAAATTTGCTTTCAGCTAAATTTAAATAACTTTAAGTAAAACGAAATTGTTTATTATTATATTGGAAACTGTTAATGTTTGTATCAATAAAGCACATTTAGCAAAAAGGTAAATTATTAAAATCTGTTTATGAAGTTGATTAAGAACTTGTAGGTGCTGTCAAAATAAAGTGCGTGTGTACTCCCTACAAGCTGGAAAAAATCATCAGCAATAATAGTTATTTTTTCAACTTTGCAACATTAATATACAGGGTGATCTGCGTAGAGGGTTTGTTAACTACTGCAAAGACCATTTTTTTGGAAAAAAATGACAAATATATATGTCAGAAACGGTCAAGGATAAGATAACATAATTTAGGTTATATAAACTCAAAATTATATGATCAATCGACTCATGTAAAAAGAATTATAGATTTGTATTTAAAATAAAAAATTTGATAGCAATTTTTGGCACATCCTGTATAGCTGAAAGTCTTAAAATATTTTAGGTAGAACGAAAATGATCGATTATGGCCGCGTACAAAATTTCAAGTTTTTGATTTATCTGCAAGTTAAAAAACCTTTAATGCACGGTCGACGCAGTTACCCTGTATATATAACGACACCAATATCAGTATCTTTATAAAGTCACTGAAGTCTATATAACGATACTATCCCGTACTTCAAGTTGGTATTTGAATGATAAATAAACGCCAAATTTATCGTGGTACCAACTTCGTAAAAAAAATTACTAAATGTCCAAGTTTAAACATGGAGTTATCTTTTTTAATTTTTTTTTAAATTTAAGACGCAAATACGAGAAAATTGTGTATTACACACGTTACATAAGACGCTATTACTGCACTCTTCCGATTAGAGCTAAACTTCTCGTGCAATAATTATTTTTCTTATGTAACCCGTATAGTAATATACTATTTCGCCTTTGCAAGATTAATAGGTTTATAACGACACCAATACCAGTATCGTTATAAAATCACTGAAAGTCTATATAACAACACTACTCCGTACTTCAAGGTGGTATTTGAATGATTAATTCCATTGTAATGGACGTCAAACTTATCGTGGTACCAACTTTGAAAAAAAATTACTAAATGTCTAAGTTTTTTCCAGATTTAAGATGCAAAGTGGAAAAAATTGTATATTACACACGTTACATATAAGTGGCTATTGTTGCACTCGTATAATATATAAATAATATAATAAATATAAAAACAACTCAATAATAGCCTTTTTTATGTAACTCGTATAATAATGTTTGGAAATGTCTGATTGCTGTCTAAATTAGTAACCAACACTTTTAACTATTTGTTTATAATTGTTTTACTCAATTTACCTAAAAAATTAACATTTTTCAAATTTCTCATTATTTTCAACATTTATCCTTCATTACGCATCATATGGCTAATAAATTCAAGAAAGAGTAAGAGGGATGAACTAAAAAATGTTATTACTAATGGATTTTTGGCAAAAAGCACGATTTAGGGATGTAAACTGTGCAGTAAACAAGAAAAGCATATTAAATAACATTCATGCATATTTATAAGAAGATAAAATTTTAAACAACCATAAGCGTATTTATATCCTCCCCTACCACTAATGTTGATTTATTCTGTGTACGGACTTTTAAATTGTATTTACACTTTTAACAAAGATTTGGCAAAGAAATTTTTGACAAATTTAATATAATACTCGAAAAAATTTTATCGGAAAAACTTTCAAGACACTTGTTATTATGATAATTTCCTTCTGAGTACAACATTGCGTGTTTTAATCTATAATGAAATCAACACGATAATAAGGGCTTGGTCGATTACAATTTAAAACACTTTCCTTAGTTCATTGATACCGGTTATTAGTTCCTTCAAAACTGCTGTCTTACAAATTTTACGATAAAAGCAATTTTATCATAAAATCACGTATAACGACACTCTTACACTTTGATTAACTTTCAATAGAGCATAACGGAAATTCAACAAGTTATTTCCATAATAAGATCTATAATAATTATTAGTTTAGTAAGTTTGGTAGCTTTAGAACGATCGTTGCGTCATGAGTATAAGTTTTTATAGATATTAATCCATTTATTTACAGGTATGTTGTGGTACGTAGCGTGCACATAAACGGCTGTAAGGGGAAGATAAGCTTTGCGCTGCTGTTATAGCAGTAGAAAAACGAAACTTGTTTTACATTGTATCGTGGTAAATGCACTTTGTTGCTTCGAAAAACGTAGCACATAATTTAAAATCTCTGTTTCTAAATTGCATTTTGTACTTGTTCTTTTAATATATTTTTACTTCCTACTATAATGTTACGTTAAATTAAAAATGCTGAACACAATATGTAAAGTAATATTATGTATAAGAACGCGTTATTTAAAATAAAATTAATTAATAAATAAATTAGTGTTCAGGATTACCTTCTAATTAAAATTTCTCCACGCTTATGAAAAACTGCTACTTCATCTACTAGTAGAATTATGAAATTACCTTAATAAACTAGTAGGATAAAGAACTCAAAGAAATAACAATGACACCTCACAACATTGTCTTAGTTCACTTCAATAACTTGTGAGGTAAATAGTCACAGTCAGAAAATTTTTTTTAGTTCTAATCCGATACAAAATGGGTTGTTGTGGATAAAGCATTGCCTTTTAGTCAAGTTTAAACCAAGAAAATTATTGCTTAAAACCTACAATCAATATTATGTTAAATAAGTTAAAAATAGAATAAAGTGATTAACTAGAAAATTAATTTTGTTTTAAAAAACGAAGACACTTGTAAATGTCAAGTTTTTGTAAGATTGTAGTAAGCACCCCACGCAACTGTTTATATAAAAGCAAATTTTTTGACAATCACTTCTTAGTTTAAGCCTCATTGAATTTACTTAATTTTATTTTCTAAAATACAATTTGTTTTGTTTTATTTCAATTATTCATAAAAAGCTAAAGTGAAAAAATAATGAGGAGACTCAAGATGTTTAATTAATGTTTATTCTTTTTCTCTTACTCTTCAATAACATAGTTTTAATTAGCATATTTCTAAGTTTGCATTTTTTAATGAAAGGTAAACAATGTGTACGTTACATGTGTTATTCATCTTTGTTGTGGTGCTAATTGTATAGAACTTCATGTAAATTTTGTTTGGTTAAACTTTCTGCAAAATTTTATTGTTTTAAAACTATTGAAAATATCGTGTAACTTGCTAGGTTAAAATTAAGAAATTGTGTACAATAATTTAAATCTAGAATAAGTGTAATATAAGTAGTTAAATGGCTGTCGATTAAAAATTATCGAGAGTTTTTTTTCTTTTAATGCACACAATGTCTTATAAATTTTAATATTTTTTTATTTAAATTTGATGATATCACTTTTATTAAAACTGTTAGGGCACTGTTATTAAAAACTACAAAAATTTTTGGATCATGTACTTTTTAACATTTCAAGATTTAAGCTTTTTGCAATTTATTACATTTTCTTTTTTCATTAAAAATGCTTATACGTTTACCTTTCAAGTTAAAACTTTAACACAACAAATTTGGCAAAAAATCATGTTATTACTCCGTGCCAGAAGAATCAGGATATTTGTTACGATAAATGCACATTTAATCACAATTTCCATCTTCTGTGATTATGATGGATGATTCATTTGGAAGTATTTTTTTAACAGGTTGACTGCGTCATTGAAATCGTACTTCTCTGCAATCATGCGTTACCGGTCTTCGAGGACCGGTAACCGTCTATTACTCTAGTGCGGCACCGGTCCTCGAGGACCGGTAATCATATAGTCAGTTTTTGTAACACAAACACTATTGAATCTACGACAAATCTGTTTTGCACTTATCTTCCTAATTCCCATTACTACTTATGTTTGCAGTCGCGTCACTGTACGATCATTTTGTTTGTCAAACCCCTGTGTTTTCGGCATATATTTTTTTGCTTATATTGCTTAGGCAGATATTCATTTCCATTTTTTGAATAATTATTCTGGCTGTTTACAAATATTATATAAAATATTTATTAAAAAATTATAAAAAATACAAAAATAAATATACATTTCCACAAAGTTTTATAGAAAATTCAAAATAAAATTGTTTGTATAAAATCTAGGGAGGCATTACTTCTTGTGCTTTTCGTTAAAACATGGAAGACACATTCCTGGTAGTCCAGGACAGTCACTGCAATAACTGGTCACTTTTGTAACTAAGTTACTAGCTTCCTTACTGGAGTAACTTTCGCGCAATTTATTGTAGCAGCCTTGGCATTGTCTCCTCTTCTTTTTACCTGGTCCTGACGGCTTGGTGAATGTATGTGGTACTCTTTTCGGAGTTACTGGATCTCCTTGTGCACTGGGTGTCAAAATTAATTCTTGTGCCAATTTTCTCCTGAACTCTGTTATGGAAACCTTAGACAAACTTATTCTATTATAGAGTATCCAAGAATTTACAATGCATACTCCAAATAAAATTTCAAAAGCCAATTTTCGGTACCATTTAAAACTTCTGCGTAGAACCGAATGATAGGAAGACATCTGATCACTAAAATCGACTCCTTTTTGGCTTTGTTGTAGTCAATAATTACTTTCGGCTTCAATATATCATCACCTTGTCTGGTCCGCTTACCAGTAGGCACACATTCTGCAGTATGACTTGGATCTGTACTCAACATTAAAACAGGTCGTTTATCCATCCATTTGATTATTCGTAAAGGACCTCTTTGTGTGCCGAAAACGTCACCTCTTTTCATTTTCTGTGGCAAATTTTTAGGTATACCTTTCCGATTTGACCTCATAGTACCACAGTAGATAATCTTTTGCTCGAATAATGACTCCGCTAAATGCAAACCGGAATAAAAATTATCAGCATATAAATAGTGTCCGTCCTTCGGGTTTATATTTATCAAAAGATCCATGCACTATCTGTTCAGAGTGACTTACTTCAGGGCTTCTCTCATTTTTGCCTGTGTACACAATTATATTGCTTGTATATCCGTCGACTGTACACAGTTTGTAGAATTTAATCCCATAGAGGTGAGTTTTATTTGGGATGTATTGTTTGAAGATCAATCTCCCTTGAAAAGGCCCCATACTCTGATCGATGACAAGAATTCTTCCCGGTGTTAGCACTTCTTTGAAATTATTATTTATAGTTTCTAGTAAGTTTCGTATTTTGTATAGTCGATCGGTTCTATCAACAGTTTCGTTATTACAAAAATGTATACATCGCAATAACAGAAGGAATCGATCCCGCGTAATTGTGTTTGCAATAAACTCGTTATGAAACATCACATCTTTAGACCAATACAAATTTAAAGCAGGAAGGTCATTCAGTACCATAACCAAGACAACTGAAAAGAAACGTCTTATTTCGTCTTCGTTACAATCAACCAACATATTTAGCCGAGATTTTGAAGAGTTCTGGTTATTCAACATCTGACGTGCAAATCTGTTTGTTTCTTGAACAATAATGCGTATTAAATCTTGTGTCAAAAATAACTGATACGCATCTATCGGATTTTTTATGGCATTGACATCAAAATTCATTATACCCGACTCCTGATGACGATAAATATTATTATCAGCTTCATCAATGTCATGCCAGTCTTCTTGAGGCGTAAAATTATTTGTCGGTATTTCTTCAAAATTAACATCATTCTCGATATCAGTGTATGGCAAGTATTCATCGTCACTACTTCCACCACTCTCAGAGTCTGATGATGATGATGGCACGTAGTTTTAATCACGAACAGAGTCGTCCGAGTCAAAGTCTACCTCAGAATCAGCATTACTTTCCAGGGCTTGCATAGGCGATTTATCATGTGAAATTTTCGTCGGCGGCCCTGGAACATCACACTCGGTAGAATAATCGACGTTGTCATTTTTATTAAATGTTTGTGTCGTTTCACACTCGTCAATTGGAACTGCACCTAAATTATCACTTAGGAACTTGCTTTCAGCTAAAAGCAATATTTTTTCGCACGACTCGACATGTTCACAGTGAGAGCAAGACGAAAACTGGTTTGTAATACACCGAAAACGCTGAAAATTGTTCTGCGCACTTTTTATGCTGAGGATAGTATAAGCTCCAACACCGGTCCCGTGGGCCCGGTACCGCATGTTAGTAATGAATTTGTACTTCTGTGCGTTACCGGTCTTCGGGGACCGGTAAATTTTTTTGGTACTTCTGAATTCTGGAGATGATAACAAATCTGAAGGTACCTGTGAAGTTGGAATCAAAGCTATATTGAGATAATTATAGCTCCCGCAAATTAGCACAGTTACCATATTCCCACTGCCGCACTGAGACAAAGTCGAGCACCGGTCCCGGAGGACCGGTAACGCGGCCAACCTGTTAAATTAAAAAAAAAATGAATAAAAACAATTTTATTTTATAATCTTTAATATCATAGAAAAGAACCATTTTTTACAATTATTTTTTAAAGATAATAGCTTTTAAATGTTGGCCGTAATTACGGTTAACATAGTCCATTCCGAAGTTGCAATTTTCAAAGACGCATTTGAATGTTCCGAGTGATATTTGGAAAATAATTTTAGCCTTCAATGTCTCAATCGTAGCCAGTTTATCCATGTATAGTTTAAAGTTTACATAGCTCCAAAGGAAAAAGTCAGAAGGTGTTATGTCACACTGGTCCAAAGCGTGAAATGATATGTTCACCGAATCGTTTTTGCAGTATAGCCATGGTTTCAAGGGCTGTATAAACTAAATTTCGTAGAGATCATGGGCTTTAATTTTAGGCGTCAAATAGACTATTATCATGGCTCGATAACGATCACCATTCGCAATAATATTCCGGTCGGTCTCCGTTTTGAAGGAATATGGACCGATTTTTCCACAAGCTTTAGGCGCTGTGCCGGACTAAGTATTTTCATTATGAAATATCAAACACTACTGAGAAATAATGCCACTTCAGTTAAATCCCTTTCATAGAAAATACTCCTAAATGAATCACCCGATATATTAATGTGGCAAAAAACTATATTGCCACGTAAATACAACACAATATTTTTAGAATATTAAATTATTATATTTTTCTATATATTTATTAATGGTACAAGATTAGATATTAATAATAATATTCTTTACAAAACACCTCCTAAAAATGAAGTTAAGTTAACATCAAAATATAAATAGTTTAAACATACCACTTTATCGCTTGATTGATCTAATGATGTGGTTGCCTCCATTGTTTTTTGCGCCTGTTCCATCCGTCTCAATCTCCAACTGATGCTAAAGAAAAGCTAATCATTTGTCCAATTGAGGATTTTAAAGCGCTATTATTTATACGTCTTGTTGCATCTGAGAGACTAACTATTTACCAGTAGTTTTCTATAAAAAAATATTTACCAATAATAACAGTACTCAATTTTGTTTTCGATAAATTCTTTTCGCTCTTGCGCCCCTTGCCCGAGAATTCAAGAACCAAATCTTTACTTAAAAGCTTCTTTAGCATTAATGTAACTGAGTGCTGTAAACAGTGACCTCCCACAAAGAATAAAATTGTAGCCTAAAATTAATTGAACATTTGTAAATATATTTAAAAAATTCGTGACTCCAATGAAAATGATGAAAACTGGAGGTTACTCAGCAGACGCTCCCCTTTCGTTAAATCTTAAACCTTTTTTTTTAAATGTTGTTTCCAACTCCTCGTATTGATATTCAATAGAGAGTTCACTGCAGTTTTTGATAAGTTTTTTGATTTCAGAAGATCGGATATTTGTGGGATATAAATACAAATTTTTATTTGAATTTAAGGCCCAAGAGGAGGGGCCAAATCACAAGAATTTTCTGTAGTCTAAATTATAAAATCCCACGACGCCATATATAACAATGAAAGTTGTATACACTAAAACTACAAAAATTTCTTTTAATACACCCTCATATCTCTTAAATTGATTAATTTACGATAGTTTTTTACATTTCGTACCTTTGCTATCAAACATATGAAATTGATTGGAAGAAATATACTTTAAATTATAAAGTTGATAGTGTGATTAAAAATCATGACCAAAAAAGAATATTTGAGAATCAATTTCGTGAATTTTTTTAACGCACATTATCTTATTAGATTTTAACAAAACATATGAATCAGAGTATTAGATTTGATCAAAAAGTTATTAAATTGTACATAGGTGATTAATCTTAATTTGTTCCTTTTAAGTTAATTCACTTTATTCTAGTTAAAGTATACGGAAACAGACAATTTTATTCCGGAAAGCCTTTTGCATATTTGCACTAATGGTTTGTTAGGTGTACGAATTAATTTTTTTAATTTTTCTAAGAATGATTTAAACATGAAACAACTAATGTCATCAACAACTAATGTGTCAATAACAGAATCATGAATTAAATAATGAATTAAATGCATATCATAAGTCATTTCGTGTTCACCATAAATTTTCAATACACCATAAAATTTAATGCCCTGCACAGCTTCGGCTCCAAAATTTTCAAAAAAATATTTTGAACACACAATACGTAAGGCAAAATAAAAGTATAAAAAATTTCAATAAACATTTTTTAGGTAAAATATCTTTTAAAACTATCGGACCTACGTACAACATAAAAAAGCGTAATTCGGTAGCTTTCCAACGGTCAAGTTCGCACAAACTTCGCGGTTTACGCTGAAATTCCGAAGGCACATATTTGCGAATAGAAATTAATAAATTACTAAGTACACTTATTTTGCAATGCGATCTGCTATTGTTTGTTCTAATTTTAATCTAAAGTGTAAGAAGTCTCTCCATGATACCCAAACAAGCCATGTGCATATAATCTAATCTCACATCATTAATAAGATTAATATTTAATTTTAGTAAAGGCGAAGTGCCATTATAATGATCTTTATTTTCTTTATTTACAAAAGATATATTTGTTCTTTGTTCACAATCTAAATTTGGAAAAATTACATTATTATTATAAACTCCCCTAATTATACAAAGCTTATATCCATAGTTACTGTTATGATTCTTAATACATTTAATAAATGCTCAAACTGGAGCATCGCATATAAAAAATTTCAGTCGAATAATATAAGTAACGTTATTATACAAAAGCCTCTCTCAGATAATGCTTGCATTTCATATACATAATCAGAAAATGGTTCACTATCTCCATAAAAAAGTGCAACTGGCCAAGGTGTAGTGTTAAAATTTACTGAAAATATTGAAACTAAAATAGGCTACAGTTGATTTTATGTACTCTTTTAAATGGGAATGCCATCAATATTCACAAGGCCTTGCATTGAATTTGACCTAACATCGTCATCATCTATGTGGTTATGTTCTAGACCGATTTCAGAATATTTTGTGGTGTCAGTATTTTGAGATAGACATTGCAAATTAAATTTTTACAGAAACGGTTTCATTCGTTTTGAAAATGATACTTTTAGTTTGGTTTCTACTAATTAAAATTTGAACATTTCTTTTAGCCGCAATATGTTACGCAGCTCTACATCGGTACATTTCAATTTCAAAACGTAAATGGTATAATACCAAAGTGAGAAAAAAAGTTAAACTTACGCCCCTTATGACAATATCCTGATACGGCAACAGTAATAGATAACTGGATTACCAATATACAGGTAAAAATAGAATTCCCACAGATTACCTAAAAAAAGAAAGAAAATTTAGTCACAAATTAATAACAATGTAGTAACAAAACATAAAACTTACCTTAATTAGGATACGAATAAAATTCTTGTTATCACTAACTAAACTACCTACGCAGGGAGAAATATGGTCCACGCTAATTATAGGTAAATTAGAAAAGTTAGGTTATATTGAACTTATGAAGCACCGTATACACTTGCTGTTGTACAATGATGACGGTTTACACTGTATTGAACTTTAGCCAAAAATAAAAACTGTGTTAAATAGTATTATAATCACAACCTATATTTAACTTTACATAGTATATTATATATATATAACGTACAAATTAGCTTCCGCCATATCAAAATTGCGGTAAAATTTACCTCCGCGGTAAAATGACCTCCGATACACGGAGCCCATTTTGTAATGCACTTTAAATTTTTTCCCCATATGTATTATTGCGTCATTTGCTAGAAAAACGGTAAACTAGACGGAGGTTATTTTACCCCATTTTCTGACAATATTATTCACCATAGTGCTACCTAAATGCCAATAGAGGCGCAAAAGTCAATTAATCGTATATTTTGGTTCATATACTTGTAGCGGTAACATTAGCCTCCGTTAACATTGACAACAACGCTACGTCGCGTTTTAAAGTTATATTTGAAATCTTATATTCGGTTCATTTGTGGTTCTAATAAACGGTGACTTATGTCAAATTAAAGTGTAGTTTTTTATCTATTTCTTGTTACTTTACAACCACACTTTCATTATTTAATATCAAGCCAGAAGTGCATTCCTATCTTTAGGGTAGATAAACGCCAAGTACAGCAATTTTTATAATATGTTGCATATTGGAACAATTAATTCGTATGTCATATACAGATGTGCCTAAAAGACACCGACAAATTTTAATTTTATGAAAGTCGCTCCGAAGATTTAGAAAAAGTTTTTCTTTTAATTTTCCTTGTAGCTAACGACACGAAACTTGCTAAATATTATTTGTCAATAAAGTAAAACATATTTCAAAATTTTTACAATCTTGAATTATGGTTAGAAAGGGTTGAAATAGTCAACCCCTAATATATTTTTTCTTATAACTTTTTTTTGAGTAAAAAGTTTTCTCATAAAAAAAACGTGGCCAAAAAGCTCATTTCATTTACCAGAAAAAAAAATAAATACAATGCATTTGCAAAAAGATGTTAATCTGTGCTTTTCAATGACATTCATAAACACAACAATACTGATACCAGGATTGTGCAATGTCATTTTCTGTTGCCTTTCTTATTGTTTCACAAGTTACATTATTTGATTGAAAATATGTATGCATTAAGAATTTAGAAATGATAGATATGAATTTAACATAGAGTCGTACTAACGGTAATGCATTTCAATTATTTATTTCTCGTAAATGCTTCAGTTTTCGAAACAAACTTGTAGAAAAAAAGTTAGTAAACTGATTGAGTCTTTTGGCCATATTTAAAAAAAAAATTATTCAAAAAAAGTTGTAAAAAAAAATATTTTAGGGGTTGACTATTCCAACCATACTTCAAACTTAAAGAAATTTTAAAATATGTTGTTTTATTGAAAATAATATTGACCAAGTTTCGGGTCTTCAACTTTATATACAGGTGAAATAAGAAAGTAATTGAGTAAGTCCCCCTAAATTATTATTTATATCATTATGTTCCTTGTTACTAGCTCCACCATAGGAAGCCTAATAACAAAGAACATAATCATATAAAAAGTAAAACCTTTTTTTAATATTTAGAGGGTTGTAACTTTTCCGGGAAGAGAATCTTCAAAAAATTTATAACAAATATTCACCTTAATTTTCATCACAGAATCACCCCTATAAAATTTTTCGGTGTTATTTAGATACACCCTGTATGGTAGGTATGTCCCCGGATCGATTTTAAAAGGAGAAACATTTCTTATTTTTGATTACCCTTGATGTTTTGTCTTGCTTGTTTTCAATTCTTCAAAACACAAAAAATTATTTTTTTATTTTTTTCGTAATTGGTTACGAAAAGTAAAGTTTTTTCGCTACTTGTCAGACTGTTTTCACATTTGTTCTGGAAATGGTAAACATCGCAATATCGGTCACACTTGATTAGAATTTGAATTAGAAATTAAAAATATAATAGAAAATAAAAAACAAAGGAAAAAAAGATAATAGAATGCAAAAACAGAAAAGATAGGCATAATAAGATAAAATTGTGAAATGAAGGGATCGAATACAAGAAAAACAATGAGATACTGTATCAATGCTGCAAGGAAGTAGAGGCACAGAAAATAAAATACGGGGAAAGGAAAGAAGAAAATATTATGAAGGAGGTGGATATGAAAAAGAAGAAATAAAGAGGCTAAAACAGGAAAAAGATTTATAAAAAAGGAAATAATATCAAAAAAAGGAATAATAGAAAAATTGTGATTGTACAATATCAAACAAACACTGAGAATCACCCGACAACTGTTTCGTCCTTTTGGGACTCATCTGGAGTAGGAGAACTCGAGTGTAAGTTCACTATTGTACAAACGCGCGCTGTCGACTATATGCCCTACTGGAGGGATCATATCGTTTAAATATTATGATCGGGTGATTGTCAGTGTTTGTTTGCTATTGTACAACCACTTGCGTACTTTACTGCAGGCGATTCAAAATTTTTATACTTGCCAACTGTTATGTTGACAATAATTATTGAAGGATCGACTATGTAACTGCTTTATATACCTGTCGGCAAAAGTTGCTTACATTTACGTACGTGAACGCTTTCACGAGTCGACACTAGATGTCCAAAAAGTTATCGTTTAAATATATATATATATATATATATATCTCACTATCATTAGAGCGCTCATACAGGAATAAGTTTTTGAGCGTCATCAGCTAAAAAAGGTATTTACAGTGCGTTTCCATCTGAATATTGTGCTAATATCTGATAGATACCGCCAGGTGATTGAAACGTAAACTTTAAAATCAGTAAAAACAATCTTCAATAGTACACATAACCGTCTTAAAGCGTCAATACAACATGCTACCATAAAAGCGTCACTAATATACATTACCACTGATACACTGTCGACTGTAGAGCGTCATTCAAATAAACACTCTTGTAACGTACAATCATTAAAGCGTCGGTAGTGTTGCCAGATTTTTATGTAGTAGGTATACATTTTTTACAAACGCACACTATATCGCGTTTACAGCGCCCTCATTAATTTTCCTTATTTGTATTGCAGAGAAGAATTGTAGTACGTGATTCTTTAACGTGGTGTTTTTAACGATTTCATGATATCCAGCCTACGTTGTCAAATACAAAAGCAGACAGTTAGAATTATTCCCGAGACTATTCCACATAGTAATATTACTATACTGACTTATCAAAAACATGTCAACAAAAAAAAAAATGATAATATCAGGACATTTTTAAGAAAAACAGACACAAAAAATATATTTTCTCTCACTCTAATTGTATACCCAATGTGGACATTGCGTTATTATCTTTGTACTTTAGTTCCACCACAATTTATATATTTTATCAATGAAAAACATTAGCAAAAGATTCGCACGGGTGACAGATTTATGGAATTGTAATGTTTGAACTTTTCTTTAATAATTCAATTGCTATAAAATTCGTTTAATCGACAACAGTTATGCATTAACCCAGAAGGTGTTAAGACATTCAGATAAGCACTACTATACAGCCGATGGATGGGAACGTGTTAGTGAAAATGAAACAATCTGAATGATACAAGTATGCTCAGAGTTATTAAGATATTACTTGGTGTTACAACACTTTCTAAAGTCAGATTTTGTAGCGATTGAAAAAACCGTCATCAGGATAGGACAATAATGGGAAGATTTTGACATCTAATATAAATATGAATCACGAATTTATTCATATTTGTAAAAGACACTATTTTTTGGGACATGTGGTTCTTTGATGTCATAGGAATTACTGATCCGATTCTAAGGAACCCATTTGGAAATGACATTAACCGTGAAAGAGGTGTTCCTAAAAACAGAAATCCAGGAAAGCAGGCACTAAGTGCATCTTCTGTGAATTAAAGGACATTCTCCACTATCGAAAAATTGTGAAGTTGCAAACAAAAATTAGAATTAACTACCAATGACAATTGGGATGTCACGCAGGGGAAAAAATATCCACTGAAAATGTACAATTTTAATGTTGTCATAGTGTTACTGTCGAATATCAGATTCTGATTGATTTTAACACGTGGTGTAAAATTTCCTTTATAACACCTTTTTAAAGCCGGCCTTGGATAATTTTAGCAGATAATAGAAAAGGTCAAGTACATTTCTCAGCGACATAGAACCGTACAACAAAAGTTAGAGAAGTACATATTTTATGCGCCAATGTTTAAAAAGAACAAGAGTGTCCTTAAATAATTGCCTAGAACTTTGCCCATTTTAACAGAATTTATCCTTTCAATACCTATGCAAATTAGGTTGCACAAATTTCGGCCTCTTTTCGACATTAAGAAAGCTTAGCCCTGATAAGATAAGCTTGATAAGCTTTCTGCTTTTTGTGAGTAGAAAAGAATAATAAGGAAGAAAATTACAGACGGAAATGTTTGGTGTTTGGGATGAATTGTAGTCTTTTCTTTCTTGGGTGCTTATTGAACATCACCTCGAGTTAAGTTGAGTTGAGAAAAATGTCTATTTTAACATGAAACAATAACAAAATTATTAAAGAGTCTTTAGGTGGATAACTGGGTACAACCTTAAATAATGAAGATATATTGTTTAAGTTTAAGTGTTCTTGTGTCAGTCTTACGAAAGGTTTTGCCAGAATCTTTGACATTTAAAATTTATAAACGTTATTTAGGATTGTGAATTTCTCAGGCATACGTATCTAATAAAGTTTCAGAAGTAGTGCTTCCTATGCACTAGGTTTTTGTTAGAAACCATGGAATGTGGGTTTCTGATTGTGACGTTGTTGACCGATCTTCTTTCATCCGAAGAGTGGCGTATAAACAAATGTCAAGAAAAGGGTTCGGAGTCCGTTTCCGTGTCGAATATTTAGGTCAACTAAGATTAACTTATTATAATCTAGTCGAGAAGTGAGTTTTCTGCGAAAAATAGTTCTGATAGTCGTTCGATTCGAAATGCCATTCTGAGAAAAGCGTTTTTAAGATTTTTTCTGGCGACGAAAATTGCAATATTGTTATTAACAAAAAACTGAGAAAAAAAATAAGCCGCTCAGCATCGTGGCAATAACTTAAAAACTATAAGAGATAACTGAAATCTCAAAAAAGATTCTAAAAGAGGAAAGGAAATTTCCAATAAACTCTCGAAACTGTAGCTCTATTATTTATAATTTTAATTTAACGCTGAAAATAAGGTTCTGCGTCACAGTTTCAGCATACGCGTCGCTTCTAAATACAGTACAGCACATGTAACAATTTTTTATAGTATTAAATATTATTTTAAAAATTGAAAAAATGTATGTCATCTCGACACTTGGTAGAATACGGTTCTGTTAGAAAAAAATTTTATTTCAATTTTTCACTGAGTTAAGCAATTGTTAATTAACTAATTTTTATCGGACTTTCGTTTTTATTAAAACCCCGATAAATGTTTAAATAATTGCTCTATAATTTTTTCTTTGAGCACTTTTTTTAAACAGGGTGTCCGGAAATTATGAGCAAAAAACTCAAGGGGTGATTCTACTTGAAAAATTAATGTCACAAGTTCGTATAACATTTTTCTGAAAAATTCAAAATAACGGAGTTACACGGCCTTAAAGCTTAATTTTGTAAATCAAGCTTTTCTAATAAAATTTTTCTCGTATACCGATTCTCTTCAAATTTGGCACACTAATAATGTTCGTTTGTATTTTAGTTCCCAATTTGACGTAAATTTCCCAAAGATAAAGAGCTTAAACTGATATTATTGGAAACACATACTATTTAATGAAATAATCTGTTTTAATAAATAACTACAATTGAAAACAGTTTAATAAATAACTACAATTGACAACAGTTTATTACATACAAATTGAATACAAATTTGAAGAGAATCGGTAACACTAGAAAAAAATTAGAATATAGCTATTAAATTTTTTTTGTATTTGGTATGGTATTGCCATTTTTTATAAATTGTTTATAAACAAATGTACTAATTCAATGTTTTTGAAAACATTTTTTTAACCATTTTATTTATCCGAAGATTATTACAATTAAAACAAACATTTTTCTTAAAATAATTTTCTAATTGTTTATAACCGTTTTTTTATTTTTTGGGCATTCAAATAAGTAGTTAAGAAATTATTTTTTTAAAAATTGATATTGACTGGTTTCAAAATAATTTAAAAAATTTGTCAAGTTATAAATTGTTATAACTTTTGAACTATTAAAGATACGGTATTTGACAATCAAGACAAATTTTTAAAGCATTGATCGATTATTCATATAAAAGATCGCATTTTTTTTCAAAACGCCATTAAAGATACTAAAAAACTTATTGAACACTTTGTTATACATGGTTGTTGTTTTAAATTTTTGTACTTTCAGAAAAAAATATAATAAAATTCATATTCGTTTATAATAATTTGTTAACGTAATCAACAATTAAATTGTTGATAAAAAAATTAATTACGTTGAAAACAGACTCTTACAATTAAAAAAAATAATTTCTTTACTATTTATTTATATGCCCGAAAAGTAAAAAAAAAAGATTATAAACAATTAGAAAATTTTTTAGTTGTTTCTTTTCACCATTTCAAAATACTAAAAATAATACAAATAACAACTATTCCATTTCCATTTTCCATAAATAAAATTATTAATAATATTCGTTCGAAGAATGTTACAAACCTCTGCATTCGCAAGCATGGTCAGCTAGCAAAGCAATGAATCACGTAACAGCGAACCTATTGTTAAACAATCTTTACAGTATTTTTTCGAATTATAAGTTAAATTGATTTATTTTTTAAATTCAATTGAACTTTGATTAATCATAATTCCATAACCAGGGGACCAATTCAAGAAATTTTTTGTGCACGTAGATAGTTTTTTAGGTAGATTCAAATTCCAGAAAGAAAAATACATAATCCTATTTGAAATTCCTCTTCCTCAAAATTGAGTATGGGGTGAATTCTAAAAAAATATGGTTAAATAAGTCCTCCCATCGCTCTATTACTCTTACCAAATTTCATGAAAATATATTAAACCGTTCACAAGATATTGCCTTGTAATGCTTTAAAAAAACTCACCCCGTATAGTACAACTTTTAATTTTTTTCTACAATTATATTTTCCACTTTCTGCAACCAAATAATTTGTCTCAAATCTTTGAGAGCAAAATATTTTGAAAACTACTTGTACAAATAGCATACACATTTTTATGCGACGGTTTCCAAACCCAAAATTTTAAAATCTTTTTTTTTACTTTCCGGCGGGTAAGTTAGTCCTTTACCTATAATCAAGCAAAAAAAATGTTTGTCTGGTGGCATTTTATTTTTCGACCAAAATCTCATACGTTTGTTAGTATCAAACCCTTGTGGAGTTCTGTGCGAAACGCTTGTTTTGCTTCTCAAACAATTTTGGAAAAATTCTGTAGCGCAAAACATTGTCAAAACAAGTCGTTGAATATCACATTCGATATCAAAGGCGTAAAAGGATTTCGAAAAGTTGAAAATTCGAATTTTTTGGGTCACGATTCTCTAACTTTTCTCTCAATCTCTTCTGATACGCTTTGTTTTCATACATGATACGGCAGTATGACACTCATTATGCAAAATATTTTTTTTAATGGAATTTCTTAATACAGTACATTTGTTGCTCAATAGAGCGAAAATGGTGCTTTCTAGATACGTTAAAATCACTTCTTTCACATGTTTGAATTACCTTTGATTTCCTTAGCCCCACTTATACTAGCTTTTATTAATTCAACATACTTGTAAAGATAGGGACGCAAAGAACCAGCGCCATGTGATGGACGCATGTTGGCGACTGCCAGTGACAATCACGCGACAGTAATTGTAACAGTATCTCAAAAAATCAATCATACAAAAATTGTAATGGACAAAAAATTGTAGAAAATGTTAGTCTCTATAATTTTTATTTGATTTTTTTTTTTTTTTGAAAACGCTTCTGCGTAAAAATAGTAAATAGTTTAAGATATTTTCTGAAGACAGTTTTTTAGATAAAGCTAATGATTCACAAGCTTTGTTCGAGCAATTATTGATCTGTCAGGCAATTACCAAAATATAGCATTTACGTGGCTTCTGTTTAGCAATAACACCAAAAAGTTATAAATGTATATAAAAGTTATTGTAAATAAAAGTTGCAGCAGAAGTTCAATATTTACTTCAACATTAAAGTTCTTTTTCATGACTTACCTGTTCACTGAAAAGTTTCCTGAAAAGTAAAAGTGTGTTTAGCTTGGTTTTGATTAGATGTCTCTGTGAAACTAACACTGAGTACTCCTAAATCACCAACATACTACTTAGCTAAGTACTCGGCATCTCTAGTTCAACCACATACAGGGTGTTTAATGAATGAGCCATACTGCAGGGGTAGATTTGTTGGGCAGAAATGTGACAATTTAACGTAATTTACCTTTGTACAATTTTGCTCCGTTAAGCAGTTATAAGACTTTGAAAACAATTTTTTTTATATCAATTTCAATATGTGATCGATTATGCACTAAAACCAGAGGGCATCACTATGACCAAGAATGTTTACTGCCGCGCCCAATCCATTGTTCAACGATAAACGATGATTAACGATGAACGATAAACGATGAATGATGAACGATGAACGATGAACGATGAACGATGAACGATAAACGATGAACGATGAACGATGAACGATGAACGATGAACGATGAACGATGAACGATGAACGATGAACGATGAACGATGAACGATGAACGATGAACGATGAACGATGAACGATGAACGATGAACGATGAACGATGAACGATGAACGATGAACGATGAACGATGAACGATGAACGATAAACAATGAACGTTGAACGATGAAGGATGAACGATGATGAATGGTAAACGTTCAAGATCGATGAACGATGAACGATGATCAACAATGAACGATGAACGATGAACGTTGAACGATGAAGGATGAACATGATGAATGGTGAACGATCAAGATCAATGAACGATGAACGATGATGAACAACGAACGATGAACGATAAGCGATGAATGATGAACGGTGAACGATGAACGTTAAACGTTAAAGAATGAACGATGATGAATGGTGAACGATCAAGATTGATAAACGATGAACGATGATGAACAATGAACGATGAAGGCTGAACGTTGAACGATGAAGGATGATGAATGGTGAACGATCAAGATCGATGAACGATGATGAACAATGAACGATGGAAAACGATGAACGATAAACGATAAAAGATGAAAGTTAAACAATAAAGGATAAACGATGATAAATGGTGAACGATCAAGATCGATCTGATTTTTGAAATTTGGAAAATACTCCAGAGACTACCTCTTTTTAGTTGAGAATATCAATAATCATCAAAATCAACTTACGTACAAATATTATGATTATAATATGCAATGGAATGGTAGCCTTTACACTTCTTTAAACCGTTTTAAATGTTTTTAAAGCAGCCAGTTACGGGGGTGAATAAAAAAATACGAAAATATGAAATTTATTGAACATCAAAATTTCTCTCTCAAATTTGGCACATGGACATAAAATGTGATTAGCATCATAATTTCCTAGTAACATTTTTCGAAATTTTAACAAATTGACCCATTTTTAGGACATTTTTTTCCAAAATTACGAACTTGACAATTGACAGATGTTACCTGTCAACTTTGACTTCGCGCATTTTAAGTTATTTCAGAAGCAGATGTGATTGCCCTCCAAAGTTTCTTTTAACTACAATAATAAAAAAAATTGCCATATGGTTCCAACTTTATGGCGGACACTGTATAATATGTTTCCACAATGATCTAACAATATTTTTTTTTAAGAAGTAAGTAAAATATTGTATTTATTTATTGTTGCAATATAAAACTTTAGTTATATAAAAATATTATTGAAAATCATTGTACAACATTGGTACAATATTTACATAAAATGTTTTTGTTAATCAATTAAAGTATATATTGTGTGTTCTACAATAACACAATATTAGACAAATATTAAAATATGTTGTACAATATTCAAATATTTCTACAACGTAAACACAATCCTAGTACAATGCTTGTTTCTACTAGGGTTATGGGTTTGCATATAGTGTAAAGTTAACGCAGGTAAAGATTTTGTTTCATATCACCCAGTGGTAGCGGTTATATAAATTTTTGTGTCTTTTAATAACAGATTTTTATATTGGGTTCATTTCTGTCGCGTACTGTACGGTCTAATCAAGACGAATGGCTGTTTGCGGATGATATTGTATTACGAATTGTCTACTTCTACTTTAACATATCGACAATTACAGGTCTGTAAAAATACGAGCACATACTCACTGTACAAGTACAAGTAATCACTTGCCATTCCGAAATTTAAAATGTGTTATACCTTTATTGTTGACATTGTTTTGTTTTCTCTTTTATTTGTCAACTTTCAGTAACTTTAACTACTATTGGATAATTACTCGTTACAGATAAAAGTGGGACTTGTTAAACTATAAACTTTTGGTAATATTAGAAACCTACACGCTTATCCTTATCTTGTGGCTAATTGTTTTCATCTTAGAATAACGAACAAAGAATATATTGTCTCTAGAGTTATAAGTTAGTTTACTACGATTGTTTAATTGTTTATTTGGGCACATTGACTTAATTCTAATTTTGATTGTATCTATCTATATACAGTTGTCATTATGTTATGTCTTGAAAGAGAGAGAATACGATAATTACTAAATTAAATTTTTATATTACTATTTATGTTCTATTTTGTGTTTGTTAATGTTTACATTAGATAAATTTGTAAAAACGTAGTAATCGGGTTAATTGAAAAAAATTCAAATGGTTTTTAAAATTTTTTTTTATAATGTAATGTAGATTCGTTGGCTTTTTTATGGTTGAGATGGAGTAAACAAACACAACTCAATGGGATAAAATTGCCAACATGGAAATTATTATGGAAATGTATTCTGTCAAAAAAATATGATTAGATAGCAAGAAATAAAAGTAGTTTTGGATGTGGATTTAGACCCATTACAAGAGACCTTATGTAGATTAGGCTTAAATATAAAGGATTTGTAAAATAGTCATGCTATTTAAGTGTATTGGATTAGTAGGATCAAAGTGACAAACATAAAATTTTTATTTATTAAGTGGTGAAGCAATTTGCATAGAAAAAAGTTTGGTTTAAAAGAAACAAGAAGTCATAAGCAAGATTTTAGCAGTTATATATTCGGATTTTCTGTTAATGACGTAAAAATATTTAATTAAAACAAAAATCTTCATCTTCAGTTAGAATGTTTTTAACATAGTTGGCGATTGCATAGGAATTCAAACTTAACGATTTTTTGCGACAATTTTTATCAAATAGTCCTAAATAAAAATTTTACGTTAACAAAGGTTTACATGTTTTTTCTAGATAACGGGTCTTGTACTATACTCATTAAAAAACAAGTAAAAAAAAACACTATCAAATATAATGTGACATTACTATAATACAAAAATATAAAAAATAATCATGTTCTTTCTAATACATTTTAAAGTTTATGCTGATGATGCTTGTTACTACCTTTTTCAAACTAAATTATCTACTTAATAACTAACAAAGTGTTTATTAATACGGCAAAAACTTGCGACAAAGCCTTTGCATTTTAATAGAGATAATTTATTACTAATAATAATTTTTTTTTTCAGGTAATACTACTAATCTTCTGAAATTTCAACAAGAATGAACCATTAGATTTTGGACATGTTTGTTGTTTCTTTTGTTTTACTTCACTTTTGCAGGTGAGTCTATCATAAATAAATTTATTTTAAAAAATATGTACCGGGTGGCCAACTAAGAATGGACGCCGGCTATATCTCGGGAATTATAAATCTGACAATAATGAAAAAAAAATTTTAATAGGTGAATTGGCTACGAGAAATCGCGGAAAATTATTTTCAAGTTTGTAAGATGGCCGCTAGGGGGCGAAACTGTTATGGCCGATCATATAATTCGTTTTTTCTCAAAAAATATGCAAATATAAATATATTTTAAATATTGCCGTAGTAAGGACTGCAAAATTTCTGATTTTTTTTGCTTAGAGTATTTTACTCTCTCTTATAAAATGTAGTGGTGGGGGAACGTCAAACAAGTTTTATTTAAATGGAAATAACTTCGGTATAAGTTAACAGAATTGAACAAACTAGGTCTCGTTTAAAAGAGCTTTTCTTACTTAATAATATGCATATAAAGATAGTCCAAATAAATTTTGACGATAGCTAGAGGGCGATGTTTAACATTACAACAATTATTGCGCATTATCATGAGATTTTTAAATAACACCCTATGTATCGTTTTACACAGTTAAATAGAGGACAAAATTGCTAAATAGTCAATGCAAACCGCAACTTCCTATCTTTTTGAAACCGAAGATATCAATAAAACAAATGTTAGACCGCTAACTATTTATATATTTTACGCGTAAAACAAATTTATATTAGTTGAAACAATTTAATTAATGCCGTCCTAAATGTTCAAACTGCCGTCCATCCATCGTTTTCGATGCACTTAAGCATCCTTTTCCCGCATAGACCAAACTGCACTCTTTAGTTCAGCTACTGAAATAGTTTGCATACAGTCCCTTATTTGTCCAATGATGTTATCACGTGTAGTGGGTCCGTTTGCAAAACTATACCTTGTACTCACCCCATAAATAAAAATCCAGGCATGTTAAATCCGGTGATCTAGCCGGCCATGGAAAAAGGCTGCCCCGTCCTATTCATCTACCAGGGTAGTTGGCATCTAAAAATTGACGAACATTCACTGCGAAGTGGGCTGGACAGCCATCGTGCTCGAACAGCATATGTCTTCGAATTTCTAGGGGCACTTCCTCTAACAGAATCGGCAATTGCTCTATTAAAAACTGTAGATAATTGTGGCCATTTAGTTGGTTATTAAAAAAGAATGGACCGATAATTTGCCTTTCTAGAATCCCTCCCGAACAATTTACAGACCAACGACCATGGTGCTGAGTTTCTTGCATCCAGTGCGGATTCGTTCTTGACGAATAGTGCATATTATAGACATTTCAACTGCCATTACTATAAAAGGTGGCCTCATCTGTCCACAATATACGTGATAGAATTTGGGGATCGTCTGCCATCATACCCAAGAGCCAGTGGCAATAGTCTAGTCTTTGATCAAAATCTGCAGCAGTCAATGCCTGATATAGGACTAAGTGATATGGATGTAACCTGAAAGATGTAAGATGATCACTACTGATTCAACAGTAGAATAAGTATTAAGTAAACCTTTGTAAGTTTACAGTAGAGTTTCAACATTGAAGATTCGCTTACCTGTGCTCTTTGAGAATGTTTTGAACGGTAGATCGAGTTGCTCCCAGATCCTGTGCAATACTTCTAGTACTTAGGTGTGGATTAAACTGCACATAAGTTAAAACATTAATAATGTTCTCTTCGGTACGTCTCCTGTGTTGTCTATGGTATACGGGAACATGGACGCTTTCAGTTGTTTGTAAACAATGGATAACTTGCAGAAAAACATTTTTACTTGGGTGACGGCTATCGGGATATTGCTGCCCATATACCCTTTCAGCAACTGTAGCATTTCTCATGTATTAAAAATAGACACCAATCATGTCAAATAACTCTTCGTTGGTATAAAGCATTTTGTAACACTTAACAGCACAGCACTAAGATTATCTAATACTAATACTAACAACACTAACGTAACAAAAAAAAACGACAAAAAAAACTAACAAACTAACAGTAACGTAACACAAACAACAACAAGTAAACTCAAACTACACGAAAAACTCAAACAATCACACGCAATAACAAAATCGAGAACAAGCTTTGAAAAATAGCAACTAAATGATATTGATATGAAATTCAATTCTTCCAATATTTTGACGTATTGCTTCTAATTTTGTTTCACAGCTTACTAATTTTATGACGGGTGCCTTTGCTAAGAACTGACTATTATTTACCATTTTATTCTCTTCTTTGCATACATTGTCGGTTTTAGATGCTTAAGTGCATCAAAAACAATGAAAAACTGTTTTAACATTTAAGGCGGCATTAATTAAATGGTTTCAATTAATTTAAATTCATTTTCTAATAATATGTAATAGATGTTGCATAGTCAGCGGTCAAACATTTGTTTTATTGATATCTTCGGTTTGAAAAAAGATAGGAAGTTGCGGTTTGCATCAACTGTTTAGGAATTTTGTCCTCTATTTAACTGTGGAAAAAATACATAAAATGTTATTTAAAATCTCATGATAATGCGCAATAATTGTTGTAATGTTAAACAGCGCCCTCTAGCTATCACGTCAAAATTTATTTGGATTATTTTTATACTGCATATTATTAAGTAAGAAAAGCTCTTTAAACGATACCTAGTTTGTTCAACTTCGTTAACTTATACCGGAGTTATTTGCATTTAAATAAAAACATGTTTGACGTTCCCCCACCACTACATTTTCTAAGACAAAGTAAAATACCCTAAACAAAAAAAAATCAGAAATTTTGCAGTCTTTACTATGGAAATATTTAAAATAGATTTGTATTTTCATATTTTTGGAGAAAGAGCCAATTTTATGATCGGCCATAACAGTTTCGCCCCCTAGCGGCCATCTTACAAACTTGAAAATAATTTCCCGCGATTTTACGTAGTCGATTTACTTATTAAATATTTTTTTTTAATATTGTCAGATTTATAATTCCCGAGATATAGCCGGCGTCCATTCTTAGTTGGCCACCCGGTACACTTTTTCACATATAATCGTAGCAACTGCTGCTGCTTTTAAGATAAAACTAAACAACATTAAATTAAAAGATTTTAATAAAATTGTATGTAAAAACCATAAAACTAATATTATCTTAATATTAGTACCTTTAGGTCTTATTGCATTTAAATTTATCTTCAAACATTTTCTTGTTTAACCAATTTAACTACGTTATAAACCCATCTACTTATCTACATACGTGAAAGCGTCATCGTTACAAACTTTATTATCAGCCAAATTACAAAAAAAAATTGAAGTGTAGCACAATTTAATGACGCAAACAATAACCCCTTGTTATAAACTCACAATTTTATAAGGATATTAGTTAATAACGGTACGGTTTTATCATCAAATAAAATTAAATGTAAACAAGGTAGCAACTGTTCATTAGTACGACAAAGTTTGTTATGGACAAATATATTTATAGACAATGATTAGTAATTTTCAATATGTTACATAAAAGTTCCTAAAATGTGCTTCTATTAAATAAAAATTATGCTTTAATTAAATTAATAAATGTAAATCAATACTTTATAAACATGGGCTAGTTAACATACTTGTTACTATTTAATAATTGTAGAAGCAATTAACCCTTAATATTATTGTTTGGTTTGAATTTTTTGTAAAAAAAATTAATTAGATTTTCAATAAAATTACTCCACTATAAGAGTTATAAATCCAAACCTCCATCAAACACCTTTAAGATGTTACAATAACTTAGGTTAATGGACAACTAAAAACATAGCTGTATCAGTTTCAGAGCTGTTTAATCGGTTACACACATAATACGTCATACTCAAAAAAAAAACATCGGTAGCAATACAGAATATAGTGCTCTCTCGGTGATATTCACACATATAATTATAAATTATTTAGCGACACAGCAAACAAGAAATAGACAAAACTCGATAGCCGTTGCTATTGAGTAAGACGGTTTCTTATCCTTCTTGAGCTTTGAACTTATCCCGCTAGTTACACACACAGAGCGTGTGGATTCAAATGTAACAATGAGTAATTTAGTTATAACCGCCACCTTGACTTAAAACCTACTTTACCAAAACAGTCAATGTTACTTTGATAGTAATACAAACAAACAGGATAAGAATCCGTCGAGTACAAGTAATTGGTTTAGCGACCCCCAATTTATTGACATTAACATATAGTTACCTGGAGATAAGTTATTAACTAGGATCTCATACGTGTATTGTTTATTAAAGTGTCTTTTTAGAGCGTTCGACATTAATAGTTAAAAACGGTTTGGTACTGGTAATTGAATTTTTTGGATACATACGCTAAAATTGAAATCGTTGCAAAGCAAAACACTGATGGCAATTTAGGTCGGCGGCACAGTATTAAAGGTAAGCCAGTTTTGGTGTTAAGACGAGACACCCCAAAGCCGCTAATCCTCGCTATCTTGCGTGACAGAATTTTAATGTGCACCTCTTAACAGCATAGATTTGTTTCCACATATCACTTCCTCGAGTACAAATAAGGGTACATATCCGATGCAATCCACGCTTCACAACAAGCGGATAGTTACAACAACCTCGGATCAATCTATCACCCGTACCTAAAATCTCCTTTTGCAGTTCCCTTTACACAACACGACTGTCCTCATTGACTGTCAAACACCAAAAAGAAGGAACGCGAAAGCAAGCTTAACTGAATTTAGACGTTGACCTCGTCTTACTAAACTCGCGGTGAAAGTAGACAGAGCCGCAATAAGAGAAGTAAACCGCACACAAGAAAATTCTAGCGCCAGAAAAGCAAAAACCAGTAAACGTGAGTTTTTATTGTAACAAAGATCATGATACTAAGTTAGGTACATTAAGTTTTTTTTTCATTCAATTATTGACTTGAAACTGTCTGATTATTTATTACTCCTAGTTTTACATTTAATTTATTAACCAAAATTAAAACTATTAAAATATGTTACAGCAGTAATGACATCATCAGAAAAGAGCATATTATTTTATTATTTTTACATTAAGAACTGATGATTCCACTGTCGGAGTCATTATTAAAACAGAAACGTTTTCTAGAATTGGACAGTGTCAAAATATTTTTGTTTCATCCGTACTAATAAATAATAATGGACGTAAAACATTTCCATGAGGAACACCTACATTAATATCTCTGGTTTTGCTATACAGGGTGATTCAGCTAACTCGTTCATTAGAAGTTTATGGACTTTCCGTTGAAATATTTGTTTAAAAGTTTGGAATAAGGGATTGCTTAAAAAGTTCTATTTAATTAAAATATTTTAGCTCTTCTAGCACTTTCGGTTACACCGAAAGTGGCTACCAACTTTTTTATTTTAAACGGAATGATATATTCTTTTGTATATTTGGATTCTACACTAAAATATGAGTTACTTTTATGTAGCACAACCTATATGAAAAATTAATAGTTTTTGAGATATTGTCATTCTTTTGAGAAAAATTGGTTTTGTAGTATTGTTTTCAAACGCTTGTCAATGATTGAAAAAGAAAGTTATAGTAACAAAATTTGGGTTATACTTAGGAGAACTGTTAAGTTTTCAAATGATGTGTAATTTGACATCTCATTATTTACAGGGTGTTCAAAATGTTTGGCTAAATCTGACTAACTTAAACTGCCCAAAAATCAATTTTTTTAAATAGAATACCCTGTATCTTGTTGCTCTATGTGATGGACAATTAAGTGGTCTTTCAATCTTTATAAAAGTTCCCTATACCTATGTGTTAACATTTTCCTGCTATCGATGTATTTACATTCGACACACAATATTTTTCTATTTTATTAAATAATTTCTGATTAGTGGCCTGTGGAAATTAAAACAATGTGTCTTATTTATCAAACTTGTAAACGTCGACGTGACACATTATACACGATATGGAAATCCACCAAGAATATTCGAATGAAGACATTCTAAATCTATTTTTTATTCATGGAAAATGTTACAAAATTATTGAAAGAGCTTGCCGTTTGTTTAACGAAAGATATCCACACTTGCGACCTCTAAATAAAACTACGTTTAAGAGAATAAAAGCAAATTTTAAACAATTTGGAATTCAATGTACTAGAACACGCCCCAAGGTAGTCACCGGTGATAAAGACAACGAAATAAATGTATTGGCATATTTTAATGCAAATCCACATGCATCGATCAGAGCTGAAGATTTGGGACTGTCCTACTCGTCGATACAGAGAATTTTGGCACAACGTAAAATGCACGCTTTTTCTATTATAAAACTACAAACTTTCCGCCCAGGTGACAAAATACGTCGTGTAGCATTTTGTGAAAACATTTTATTGAAAACGCAAGAAAACTTTTAAGACACATTTAGTTTTAACGTTTTTTGTTTAATTATGGATAATCGTGTTTGTTTTAAAGTGTATGACAAATATTTAAATTCTCCCAAATATTTAGAAAAGCTTAGAGGAGTGGTTTCAATTTTTTTGGAAAATTTACCCTTAAATCTTCTAAATTCATGTTGGTACCAAATGGATGGTGCTCCAGCCCATTCAACCCATGAGGTTTATCAAGAATTATCCCATATGTTCGAAGATCGTTAGTTTGGACGCAATGGTCAATTTCAATGGCCTCCCAGATCACCTGACTTAACACCTATGGATTTATTTTTTACGGAGGTATGTCAAGACTAAAGTCTATTCAAGGCAAGTCCATAACAGCGATGACTTATTACATCGGGTTCGAACTGCCTTCACTAAAGTAGATGTGCAAATGGTTCAAAAATCCACAATAGCTGAAGTTAACAGAAGAGTTTTATTGTGCTTAGAAAACCACGGACGGCATATCGAACAATGGCTAAATTAATAATTAAATTAATTTATTTTTATTTTTTGCAATGTAATTTTATTTAAGGCCATAAATGTAGATATCTCTCGTTAAGCAAACGGCAAGTTTTTTAATAATCTTGTAACATTCTCCATGAATAAAAAATAAATTTAGTATGTCTTTATTCGAATATTCTTGGTGGATTTCCATATCGTGTATAATGTGTCACGTCGACGTTTACAAGTTTGATGAATAAGGCACATTGTTTTAATTTCCACAGGCCACCCTGTAAATAATGAGATGTCAAATTACACATCATTTAAAAACTTAACACTCCTCCTAAATATAGCCCAAATTTTGTTACTATAACTTTCTTTTTCAATCATTGACTAGCGATTGAAAACAATACTACAAAACCAATTTTTCTCAAAAAAATAAGAATATCTCAAAAACTATTGATTTTTTATATAAGTTGTGCTACATAAAACTAACTCAGATTTTAGCGTAGAATCCAAATATACAAAAAAATATATCATTCCATTTAAAATAAAAGTTGATAGCTACTTCCGGTGTAACCGGAAGTTCTAGAGAAATATTTAAATTAAATAGAACTTTTTGAGCATTCCCCTATTCCAAATTTTTAAACAAATATTTCAACGGGAAGTCCATAAACTTCTAATGAACGAGTTAGCTGAATCACCCGGTATAATTATTACATTTACATAATTTATTGAACCTATTTCTATTTCTACTGACATGTTGGTTGGTCCAACATCTTTTAATTTATTTTTTTATTATACTATATCATTTTTTTCCATTGATGGTTCGTTCAAATTTTTAAGAAATTCTCTTTATACTTTCTTAAAAATTTCTACACACAATTGTGTTGATATATCCTTTAAGCTATATTTAATTTTTAAACTAAATAGAAATGGTTTAAATTGAATTTACCAAAAAAGTTTTTCAATTGTTATTGATATATTTTAATGTTTCCACACAATTTTTAGTCTATTTTTTACTGCATTATATTTAATTACTTAATCAATTTTATTTACTATGTTTATACTTTGATTATTAAGTCTTAATTAAATATGATCATTTTAATGGTATATAATTATTAAAACGTAGGTATGTACTTAATAAAATATAAATTCAACTGCATATCAAACATTTTGCTTATACACAAAACAAACTAAGTCGTTGTAGATGCTTTTTATTGCTTTTGCCCTTTTACTTTTATAAAAATAATACTTTCCCTAAGTTCAAAGCCATTTTAAGCGTTTTTAACGATTGATTAGGTAAATTCTTTAACCTTCTCTATCATAAATTGGACACAACTTCTCGATTTGCATTTCTGTACGTACTCAAAAAGCAGAACACCGATAATTAGATAGGAAACTGTTCGACAATGCTCGATGATATAATTTAGGTTTAATTATTAATATTTAAGGATTTATCGTATCCCAAATTCAGCAGTTATACAAACTAATAATGCCGAAGTTGCACTTTAAAGATATTCCAAGGATTAATTTTCTGGTAGAGATATTGTCTTTAAACCAATAACTTGACTACACATACAACAAAGTTTAATGTAAACGATATTTACAAACGAAATTAAATCACGTACATGATTCACAATTTAGTAAACTTGAAGTATGAAGATTTATCCCTTCTGGCTCTATCTATATACTTATATATTATAGTATGTATCTTACGAATCCTTATAAGACTTTATTCTGAAATTTTATAGGGAAATTTTAAGGAAATAGCGAAGTTCATACCCCGACTTTAACATTTTACGACCTTTGATTTCATAAATGCCGTTCTTATACAGAAATAGTACTAGTTAGTCTAACTTATTTTAATGACCAATAAATTCTTGGCGGTGTTCCCAAATTCATCAACTGATTTTAAATCTTCAATTTAATTTTGAAAAACTTAATCAAAACTATTTAAATAGAAAATAACGTTTATAAACACCTACTACTTATCATCAAGTTTATAATATTTTATGTTGGTTGATATTTTAAAATTTTGTTAATATTTATTAATTACACATTACGATAGAATCTCGTTTGTTCTTTGTCATTCATACGAAACTGACATTATCCAATTTTTTAGATCTCAAACTGTGTCAAAGTCATAGTCATACCTCTGAGACTTTTCTAGGCGGTTTTTTAACTTGTTGACTAACATTGAAACAAAACAAGATAAACTGAATTTAGTTAAAATTTTCGAAAACTAACTCTACTTTTTATACAACTCACTTTAGTAATATAATCAGAAAAAAATTGTGAAAAAATAATTTCGAGTGGAATTCTGTTGAATAATTCGTATAAAAACCACTACACTTTTTACAACTTCAGTATCTCTATTAAAAGGTATACAAAAATTAATTCTTGTTTGAAAAAAAAAAGTAATCAGTTTTATGGATCTGCCAGGCTATAAGATTTATCAGGGTGTCTCACGACTATTGACAATTCAGTATTTCAAAAACTGTTCAAATGACAAGCATAAACTATCAAAATTGATGTTTATATCTACTATAAAAAACTTTCAGTCACGCAACCTCAACTTTTTCTTCAAATGAAACTATATGTATAATAACACGTTTTTTTACGGTTGTTCTATGAAAAACGAATTCAATTTACACTTGTCATGATTCTAGTGTGCAATAATTATAATATGAGTCATTAACTGGATCGATTGGTAGTTTCAAAAATAGTACCAAAAATAACTAATTTTTTCTACGATTATTAGTGGAATATAGTAATTTGATATCATTTTTAATAATAGAAAGAAAAAATTCTCTTGCGTGTATTTTTATTTAGTAACTAGTGTCAGAATGACTATTCTGTAATTATTCTCAATGAAATAGTTAGACAGCGATGATTTTTTAAACTGTTATTGTCAAACGTAAATGCAACGTTTTAGATGTTTTGCGACAAGTATTAATTTAAATTTTATAAAATGAATAAAAATCGAGCAAATCCGATATGACCGTGGGGAAAAATTTGATTAGAATGAAAATTTGATCTGCTCGTTCTAACTTTGTTACAGAATCTACAATTAATAGAATAGGTACATAAAAAATATTAAAATAAATTTTCAAATTGATGACACGATATTCCAATCTTGTTGAAAGGTTTCTTGTACATATTTCTGTGATCACTTTTGGTGTTACGGTACGACATGTATGTTTGGTTTTATCCCGTAAATTATTTCGTCGGTTGTGTGACATAAACTAATCCCAAAGAAAGAAATCAAATTCAAAAAACGGGGTGGTTATAAAATCCTACTATCTCCCGCAAACAATGTTCCAGGATATGTGTTAACAATATATTTTTTAACTTGCCCAAAAAAGTGAGGAAATGCTTCACCTTGCTGCCACCAGATTGCTTGCCTTTCATTTAAGGCAATATCATCAAATAATTCTGTAAGAATACTTTGAATAAAGTCCAAATATCTATGTTTCGTTAGTGTTTCTTCATAAAAATAGGGACCAATCAACCGCCGTTAAATAAACTGATCAAACATTGATGAACATTGATTTCTCGCATTCTATTGCAAATTTTCCTATGCCCAATAATAACAATTATGGCGATTATCAATATCATTGTTTTGATGAAGTCACTCCATTGTGTTTTTTTTCTATAAAAGAATGATCGTCAGCAATTCGTACAGACAATTCAACAATAAAATTTAACCGCGTTCATGTATTTTACACGAATTGTACCTTGTTTATAATACTCTGTCTCCTGCTTCTTAAACTTATACTTATTTTTATTTTTTTTCAAGAAACCGTATTCAAGTATGTATGTGGATTTAGCCAGGGATAAGCCAAAATGTTTATTACATGATCATCTGTTTTTTAGCGAAGAACTTGATTTTTACCACTTGGAAAAGAATCAGTTCTTAGCTACCGGTTCACATAATTAAACAGTAAATTATTTTACTAAGAATTAAATAAATATAATTTTTAAGTACAAGTCAAATGTGTGTCTTGCGACATCTCGTGTAATCCTTGACACGTGTGAATAGTATAAACAACAAAAATGCCAACAGTTAACTGTAACGACATGTGTGTGTTAAAGTGCCAAAAACGTTACCTAAGCGATAGCTTTAATGCTTGAAACACACGTTGTCGATAAAGCCAAGCATAACTTGTACAGAAGCACACACATTTTACCATTTTTTTAATAGTAGAGTATTGCCTCAAACCAATAGACCCTTGATAAAACCCACATTTTTTGGGGCAAAACGTTGGTAAACAACATCTATTATTTTACGTTTACCCCAAGAAGATCTTTAAAAGAAGAAAAAGTTTTGATTATTAAAGCATTTTTATAAAATTATAACTAATAATAAAAGACAGTTTTCAACCAATTATTTATTTTTGGTATAATTCTTTAAAACTGTTCATGTCGGCCCGTATTGTCAATGTTGCACATTAGAATCATAAGAAGTGTATTATAATTAAATTTGTTTTTCAAATAATGTGTTATTATGCAGGTTGTCTTTTTTGTCACATCACCGAAAATGAGAAGAAAGCCGGGAGTCTCTTTGTAATAAACTAAGCAGCAATTTTGACCGTTTATAGTTGTTGTTGATACTTATCATGTGAACAGTGTTCTAAATATTTGACAGTCAAACGTCGTTGGACACTCTGTATATAGCAAATTTTAGCCACTTAAATACGTCAAACAAAAAATTAATTTAAAAAAAAATTTTTTTGTAAGTTTAATTAAATGGTTTAAACAAAATCCTTATTTTAAAGTCTAAAAAACAATCGCTTCACGCATTTATAATTTAAAAAATATATTATTTATTTTGTTAATAGACGATACAGTAAGCCAAGAATGTAGGTATATATCAAAAATGTGTAAATTGTTTCCAAAGTTATGATTGCCTAAATAAATGGACATAAATAATAAATTACTTTGTATTTTGATTGTAAAGCATTAAGATACTAACAATAAAGATTGCGACGTCTAGGTATTGACCTATGTAACGTAACACGTACGAAAATGAAATTTGCATTAAAGGCAACTTTATCGGACAGATGTTTTGACAGATGTGAGAATAAATCAAAAGAATGGAACTGCAGGGTCTATTTGTAACAAAATAGAAAACATTAAAAAACTATACTTGGACACGTGTTCCAATAGCTAATCTATCATCATCAGTGAACCGATACTAAAATAAAAAAAAAGATATTGATAGTTTAGGTATTGAATTACGTGTCCGAGTATAGTTTTTTGGTGTTTCTCTTTTGGGATTAAATTTTAAATAGTGTTTCACACCAACCCTTGTCTACAACCGTTTCACATTGAATACTGGTACCCGCTATATTATAAAGTATCTCTCACGGAAGTTTATTAAAAAAATAAATAATAAAATTAAATTAAAAAAATTTTCGGCAATTGGAATCAACCCGTGAGTTTTTATTATTTAATATACGGCAATAATTTTATCAGCTTATCCAAAAGGCATTTACTACAAGTTTTTTTATTCGGGTTTAATAAATGAAACTCAAACTTATTTAAAATTTTTGTTAAAAAGTGGCATATTTTACATAAGATAAATCATGTATAATTTATATATTTATATATATATTTATAAAACGACGCATACTAACATTGTAATTTTGGGGCCTAACGTGGTGCAGATCTTGACCAAAATTAATTTTTCTTATCAAGAAGGTTGAATTAAAAATTATGCAACTAGTGTAAATCAAAACGTCGGCCATTTAAAAAATTTCAGTTGTTATAGTGTTTCTAGCTCCACCTAGAAGAGGTGTCAGACCTAATTCAAAACTGTAAATTTTTTTATAGTAAACCTCACTTTTACTCATGAAAAAGTTGATTTTCAATTAAGGAGAAAAATCAAACGTAAAATAAAAAAAAAACATAAGAGTAATTAAATGCGAACTCGAAGAAATTAAAAAAGATACAGAAGTAAAGTTAAATCCGAATAAGGGAAAACTTTTGAAGGAAGTAAATGGAAATGAGAGTAATTTGGTGATAATACAGAAGAAAAAGTAAAGGTTTAAAGGCTAATGTAGAATCTCATTTGAGAGATGGATTGAAACACAAATTGAACGAGTAAGAAGAAAATTTTAGAGGAAAACTAAAAGAAACTAGCGATGTATTTCAAAAAATTACAAGAAAAAGATTAGTAAAAGAGTCAAATACAAGCGATTATAAAATAATAAAATTATAACAAGAAAACAAACTAAGAATGGAATAAAGAAATTAAATAAAAATGAAAAAAATGTTTTGAATAAAAAATTAAATAAAATGATTTTGAAATGAAAATAAAAAACTACACATGCACTTAGTAAATCATGACAAAGAAATGAAATAAAAAACACAAAAAATGTCTCAAGAAAAAAAAGGTCCAAGAACGACAAATATGTAAAAATATCAATCAAGGAAAAACTAAGTGTGACAGAAAATTATATAAAATACGGAAAAGATGAGATGACGGGTTTAATTGCAAATTAAGAATGAAAATGAAATTTTTATTAAATTAGTAGAATGGAGGGTAAAGAATCAAATTTATACAATAAAAGATGAATTTATGCAATGTTCTAAATTGTGGTTAGTTATATTCATTTAAATTTGTAAGAGTGGTCTGGGTGAGAGTTATTGAGGTCAAACAGTATGATTTTAATTATAAACACAAATATGTACATTATAGTTTTAATATCAAAACCACAATAAATAGTGACGATGCCCACGTCAAATAATAATACTAATATAAAATAAGAGATAGGAAACTAGTGTATTACGTACATAAACTTCGAACAAATCCGTAAGTAGGAATGTAACATTCTTGTTTAAAACTCTATGGTTAAGAAATTTCCTGGAAAACTGAGAAACCACAAACATTTTCTTTGTATTGTACTAGTAGTGAATACATTGCAGTAAGTAAAGCGCTCAACAAACATCTATTATGAATTAACATTAAACTTTACTGTTACTTAAAAATTATAAAGTTTTCTGAAACTTGCTGTTAATTCCGTCTTTTGTAAACTTATTAATGTTGAATCCTATATTATTTTATAGATGAAGTTTTAAACAACTTTGTAGGCGTTAAATATTTGAACTTCCACTAAGATTTACCGTTGACAAAACACTTTCAATCGCACAGAACTTTGAATATTCAAATACCTTACTTTACAAATACAGTTTAAAACAAATTTGTAAAAATTAAACATGTATGTTTGACGACTAATAAAATAAATATTGTATAATTGTACTGTATGAAATAAATAAATGAAAAGAACATAAGATGAATAATAATCCCATCAGTAAAAACATTATTTATTCTTTACAATATTGTTAATATTTACCTCATTTCAGTTTACAGAACAAGAGCAAATTAGAATAAACACAGCTGAAAATAAAATGGTAAATAAAATTCACTGGTTTATATGTAATGGATCTTGTATTTGTCAAATGAAACAAAACTAACTAATGGCTTAAAATAGAATAAAATTGAAAAAGTGTTAATATAAAAGAACACTGATAGATAATATAATTAAACAAAACAACATTAATTATAAAACAAGCATTTAAAAATGTATACTATGGTATAATGACATAAGTAGTGTAAGCAAAGTAAAACGGCAATAACATAAAAACAAACAAAATAATTTTAAATATTACATAAATTTAATTAATTTTTAACAAATATTTATCGTATCACAATTAACAAGCTGTTACCGTTTACTTGTAAACAAAATAGCTAAAATAGCAGTGTTAGAAAACCTTGAAATTTTTTCAGGAATCCAAAATCGAATAATATACTAGGTGTTCTATTCAAAATAAGGAAGTTGATGGCGAGTTCCGGTATAACCGGAATATTTTAAAATGAAAGCAAATTTTGAATATCCCTTAAGTATGAAATTTTAGAGTTACAAGTGGTTTCTAACCACAAAAACTTCTAGCGAACACCTGCCGTGAGAAACACAGTATTATTATAAAGACTAGACTTCAATCAACACACATAGACACACAAATAGATAATATCGTTTGGAGTTAATAGCAATATGCAGTTACAAACTAATAATAACTCACGAAGCGAGTTACGAAACGAATAATAATTCGAGGCACAAACGCCCAAATAAGTTAGCTGTCGTCGTGTATTGTGAAATGTTGACGGTCGTAGCACCGATCACTACATGCAAGCGATTCACCGATTTTGCGTGGCAAATATTGTTATGAATGTACTTGACAACAAATTACGAAAAGTACCGGACTTTGGCCTATTATATAAACAGTTTAAAAGCGCACAAGATTAAACAAATACTCTGAAATATCTTTCTAGTATACAGATTCTTTACACAGCGCCAAAAAAGTACGTTGATAAATTAACAGCCGTAGTACGAATACATAAAACGCGACAAAAATCATGAATAACATGCATATAAAGAATTAACTTAGCTTGTGCAAAAGAAAGTCTTCGGTGTTAGAAAGTTAATAGCTAGATGTGACAGCTTTCGTATCCAGATTCAGTAGTATTTAGTGTCCAGCTAGGAAAGGAAAGACAAAATGGACTCCGTTGATAACAATTGCTAGGCTGCTCACAATGAACCAGATAACAGCCTTATCTTGAGTGGTGTCCTTGACGACGAAAGAGGTGCCAAGGTAAATTTAAATTTCAACGCTGGTGACCTTACTGATAATACCAGACCCAACCTCGTTATGTTATAATTTTTGGATTATTATCCATACCAGCAAAACCATAATTAAGTCATTAATTAATTAATTTATAGTAAAAACGGAGCGCACAAAAAAAATCCAACAGGAGAAAAAAAGGTGTCTGCAATTGATAGAAACAAAAGAAAGTAAAAGGGTACTCACACATAAACGGTAGGTGAAAACGTATCCCCTAAATTGGGCGGGATGATTTTACTTTAGTTTATACTACACAGCACATGTCTAGCTGGTCGACTTTAGACGATGTTTAGTACACTTTTCACATGCGGTCATCAAATAGAAATAAAAGTATGTCTTTTTCCGGTAAATAAAAAGGACTTTCGGAACCGACAATCTTAAATAAATAAAATCCCCAGAAAATTTTACAACACAAAAATTCGTCTTCATCGCATAAGTGCAAACACGGTTGTCTATACTGTAGAAAAATTTTGCTCTACAATTCAATTTTTAATTCCGAATTTTAGTTTATTCGTGAAATAATATCGTCACAAAGCACCGATGAAAAACTGTTCGGATATTGAAGTTAATAAAAAACATTTAAAAACATCATAAAAATTTGTTCAATAAAATTAAATCTTAGCATTTAGTCCCTGTTACTCAATGCATTCGCCATTACAAGAGTACCACTTATATTTACTGCAAAGTACATTTATTAATGTTGTCCATAAGATCTCATAGATCACACTAGAGTATTTTTACGACAACGATCACTTCCCTACAGCATTGTCACAAGCGTCATTTTCTTAAAGTGGCTATTAAAACGTGTTGACTAAAAAATGTTTAAACCGTTGCTGGTCGTACCAAATATACCAGCCACTGCCGAGAAACCAGTAGAAGTTTTAGGTTCTGCTATCCTTTAGGCGGCACAAAACGCTATACCTATGGAAGGAGAACGTATCATTTGACGAACTCCTGTTCTATGGTAGAATGATTAAGTGATGAAAACAATAAGAAAAAGATACAACTATTTAACAAGTTCAAGAAGCACCCAACGTTGCAGCATATAATCCCCTTTTAGAGCGCCAGCGCGCATAACAATATTAGAAAGCAAACGGTTTTTATGGGCAGAATGTGTGTCGTTGATCAACCGATGAACGCTAACCTTCGAGGTGTGTTGAAACTGAACCTTAACGGTCGTGTGTTAGATAAGGCGTAGAAGTTTCAGAGGCCTTTGCTAAGCAGTTTGAGAGTGTAAGTAACTCCAGTAACTACGAGGCTGCTTTCTTAAACACAAAACTTTAAAGAAAAGTATCTTTACGTTTGGACATCTAACAAAATGATCTAGTTCTCAACTTTTCATTCCACACGTCTGAGATTGAAGAGGCGTTAAAAAAAGCAATAAATCAGCGTTGGGGTCAGACGGAATTCCTTACGATTTTCTAAAAGCAGGTTTCTCAATTCTTAAAAAACTTTTATTTGTTACGTATAAAAAAATATGCTGTGGTCGTCACGATTCCGATAGTAGGAAAAGATCCTACGCTAGCCTTCAATTACAGATCCATAAGTTTAACTTGCAGTCTAGGTAAAATCCTTGAAAACATGGTTAACAACGAGTTTATGTGGCACTTCAAAACAAATAATTTCCGTGTTGATTTTCAATCTGGTTATAGATAACACAGATTGATTTCTGAACATCGCATTTATTTAGAAAGAACTATATTAGACTTAAAAGTAGAGAGCACGTAGTCGCGGTGTTCTTTGACTTGGAAAAGTCGTACGAACGATAGAAGTTATTGATTGCGAGTCGGCGATGTGCTTTCTAGTAGGAATCTTTTAAGAAAACGGACGCAGGGGTCTACGCTCAGCGTGGCCCATTTTGCGATTGCTGTCAATGACATAACACAATCCGTAAATTAATCTATTCAAAAGTGTGTATATGTAGACGATCTAGCTATTTTTTTCCCCGCACCTAAAATGCGAACAATACCTAGTTGTTTAGCTAAAAAACGCTATACTATTCGTCAAATCGCTGAAGCAATGGGTGTTCGTTTTTCCGCACAAAAAACACAGTGTCTTCACTTTCGTCGCTTGAGAAAACTGCACTACGAACCGTTGCTTTACATAAATCAAACTGCAATTACATCCAAAGAAAATGTTGAGTACTGGCAGTTATTTTGAATTCAAAACTTACACGAAAACCTCACATTACCAATTTTGTACGAAGACGTAAATCCTCCCTCAATGTTTTAAGGGTGATTTGGGGGACTAAGTTTAGAGGGGAAACCAAAAAGCTGCTGGAGGTCTACCGTTCGATGATTCTATCAAAAATGGATTACGGATGCGTCGAGAAATCTTCAACCCGTAAAACTACAATTGCGTTGTTAGACCCTATACAAACCACGATTGTAAGCTGTTGTCTAGGCGCTATTCGCACCAATAAGCTTATACAGGGTGTTTCTGAAAGATGTGTACATAGCTTTACCAGAGGTTCTCTGGCTCAAAATAGACCGTTTGACACTAATTTACCTATAAGCAAAACTGCATCATAAGGGCGCCAGAGGGCGTCAAACTTTCCAAAGAATATTGCATGTTGGGAATAACTCGAGAACGGTGCGACGAATTTTGTTCTGGTTTCGTATGCTGGTTGTCTGCTTCTAAAGACATTTTTCTGTGTAATGTGGACAAATTTCTAATACCAGGAAAAGTCGCTTTTATACGAGCACTGTCAACTAAATAATAATGCTTTAACAATCGTCAACGATACAAAACCAAAATAATTCTGACAAATAAAATGAACAATTTGAAAACTTTTTTTTGTCTTGTGAAATTGCGCTAATGTTAATAGTTCGATCAGAAAAATATTAAAATCATATCTATGCAAGGCGCATCCATACGTTTACAAATTCAAGTAGACTGCTAGTAGGTTATGCAATCATGTCAATCCAATTTGGAAACTTTTCTGCGTAAACTCTCACGCTCTCCCAACAATTGCCACTGCAAAAGCCCAACACTAACAGCATATCAGTCTGTTCGGAAAACGTGTAGCCCATTTTTAGTTAAACGCAAAATAGAAAGGGAGTAATCTTAGAAGATCTGGAAATAAATGTCACAAATGATAGATTTGATCTCATAGCCTACTAGCAGTATACTTGAATTTCTAAGCGTATGGATGCGCTTTGCATTGATGTGATTTTAATTTTCTTCTGATCGAACTATTAACATTAACGCAATTTAACAAGAGAAAAAAAAGTTTTCAAATTGTTCATTTTATTTGTCAGAACTATTTTGTTTTTGTATCGTTGTCGGTTGTTAAAATATTATTATTACTTTCACAGTGCCCGTATGAAACCAACTTTTTCTGGAATCAGAAATTTTTCCACGTTACACAGAAAAACGTCTTCAGAAGCAGACAACCAGCATACCAAAGCGGAACAAAATCCGTCAAATCATTTTCGAGTTATTCCCAATATACAATATTTTTTTGGAAAGTTTGACGGCCTCTGGCGCCCTTATGGTGCACCTTTGGTTATAAGTGAATTGATGTCAAACGGTCTATTTTAAACCAGAAAATATCTGGTAAAGTCATGTACACACCTTTCAGAACACCTTGTATAGTGAAGCCGTAATTCCAACTCTAAGAATAAGAAAAAAATGTTTAATTATCAACTACTCCATTAACATAAGATCCCAGTTTAATCATTAGAACTTCTCAATCCTATTTTCAGGTACATAGAAATATTTAGAAAGACCCACAGCGTACGTTCGAAAAGCATTAAATAAAGTAAGGCTTACTTCGCCCCCACTAACGCCAATAGTTTGTATCAAATGTCTATCGTGAACTTTGGTAGAACCTTTAAAGCTACTAAATTTAAACTGTCCTCCTAAGAATAACATAGCATTTGTGGAATACCAAAATAATATAATTTAGGATTTCTATAGAGAAACGGTTGCTGTGTATACCGACAGGGCCAAAAATAATTTTTGGGTAGGAGCAGCCATCGTAGTGGGTAAAATCCGCACGTTTAATCATTGTCCTCAAACGCTATAATACATTTTGCCGAACAGTATGCAATATGGCAGGCATTTAAATTTTGTGATCTGTCAACTTCAAGCAACTTTTTATTAGCCTCCGACTCTATAAATGACCTTAATAGCCTTCGCAAAGTATGCTATCGTGACCCACTGTTGTTGATGATGTTAGATATTTTGACATATTTAAATAACAAAGGGAAAAATTGTCTTGATATAAGTTTCAGCTTTTAGTGGTATATCGAATACTAGAACAAAGTGAGTAACAATATGAATTCCATTAAAAGAGATGTGTATTGATAAAAAACTCTAAAAAACAGAAGTAGACAAGAGCAAGTAAATTTGACGCGACTGCAAATCGGACATACAGCATTACCTACTCACACTTACTTATACTATTCCCTCCGCAATCTTCTAATTACTGCGACACACATTGCCCGGCAACAAACAATATAAGAACCACTTTCTGACTTGGTTATGACCTCTCTAAGATACTCAACATAAAACAAGGCATTAACAAGGCAGTAATGTGCCTAAAATGTCTACAAATATATGACAAAATTTAAGTAGATAAAGCCGCGTTAATGACCCTAGTAGTCAATGCGCTAAACAATTAAAAAATTAACATTGGTCCAAAAATGACGCCGAAAATGTACCATAATTTAAAGTGTTTAAAACGTACTGTGGATTTTTTTTTATTTTCATTAACAATAATTTATTGATTTTTTGTTGTCAGTAGTTAGTTTTGGATTATTTACGTTTGTGCTAAAAGTTGACATCAAAGATGATTACCAAAAAAAACAATTTTAATTATTTTCATTTTTAAAAATATGACAATATAATTAGAATTCATTTAAAACACAAAACGTTTCTTAGATTACTTTATTATAAATATTTGTTTATGATAAAAGTTAAGTTTAATACTTTAGTGTAAAAAATGGCTAATATTAATTTATTTATTTCTAAATAGGTTAAATAGTGTCAATTATCTTATTTAATTCCACTAATTAGTTACTATTCACATTAATATTTATTTAGTCTATTAAATGCTTAGAGTATTAAGATGCCTAAAAAATAATGTATATAACTTTTATGCCAAAATTAACATTAAACGAAAAGTTGTTTTATTGCGAAACCCAATTTTATTTTTTTTCCAAATTTAAATTATTAATAATATCTGCGCTACAACAGGTTCTCTGGTGAATTGGATCACTATTGATTATTTTCTTAAATTTTTAAACAATATACTAACAAATATTTAAATTTTCTTTGATTTTTTTAATGTTTAATACATTTTTAATTTAATGGCTTTGTAAATTTCCAAATAACTATTTAATTTTGTTAATAATTGTTAAATTTACAGTAGGTATATTATAAGTAAACTGTAAATCATTGTACAATTAAAATTTAAAATAAATTCATTTTAAAAGTTTTAATGTGGTAACATTTACGTATTTATCCGTAAGTTATCATCAATTGTATACCAATCTTTAGCGTAACTTGTATCTTTTTGAAGCTAAAATTACAACAGTCCTTGTTTTAGTTTTAAAATGTATCTCAACTTTACCAATATAATACGTAACAGGAAATTTCAATTTGAAATTTTAAATAAACAAATTAGTGAAGGCTTTTACGCTGATTCTGTTTTGAAGTAGAAAGTGTTGTTTTAATAACAAAAACGGTGTGTAGTTTTCTACGCTTAACAGAATAAATAACAGACATTGTATATTATTAAAGCACAAAAATACGTAACAGAAATCCAACTAATGGTTGACCATAATGAGCGGATTTAGATGTATTGTAGGTAGTGCTGTCAACTCTGGATAACAATTGGATTAGCATAAGACGGAGCCCGTCTAAGAGATCTTATAGAAGGATTTCTCATCTCTTGGGGGATCTGGTAGGATAATACTATTTCTAGTGACTTGATGAAATACTTTAAATATATACACATAAGCTTAATGGAACAATAGGAACCTCGTGATGTATATTCTAAATTTAATTACAACAATGTAATGGACTAAACTGAGAGAATACATAATCATGAAATACTACGTAGAGTAAACATCACTTTCTCGTATAATAGACAGCTTCCTTAGCTTTTATAGAGAGTGCTAAGTAAAAGCCTGTTGAAAACCGTACAAAGGCGTTTTATAATTAAATTAGCGTATGTATGTAAAGATGATACTTTGTATAATTTTTAAACACAAGTTGTACCAAAGACACATCCAACTACGTACACATATTATATAAAAAATATTGTAATTTATGTATGTCCCAATTACTTATAAACACAAGAAATTTGTTTTACAATAAGTATTATCAAAATAGATTGTTTCTAGAATTTTGACTTAATAATCAATTTTTCAATTATTTTAATTAAAGAAAAATACAAAATTATATTAAATCGCATAAATTAAGGATAACTAAGATTAGTACTAGTTTTCTTAATTTTCTGAAATAGTCTTAGACAACAAATAAACTAATTTTATTCCAATTTTTTGAAGAAAAAACATTTTGTTGAAGACATATGCGACATTTATCGATAATTATTTAGATCAAAATATTACATATTGCGGAAATTGCATATTTATGTTAATAAAATAAATTTATATTGTACGTGAACATGAGACTCTATTTAATTATTATGCTTTAATTTAGAATATCCCAAACTCTTGGATTCATAGTAAAACGTGGTTTATGGTTTAACAAACTTTTAATTTTAGAAAACAAAATAATCAAACGTACACTTTTTTATAAATATAAATAGCAATTTATAATTTTTTGATACAAATTTAAATGTTCTAAAATTACACTAACCTTATGCGTTTTATACGTGACGAGTTCATACGACCTCTTGACTCTGGATCGTTTCTACGATGTTTCTTTACTTTTAGTTGTAGTTCTTCGTTTACTTCTTCGGATTAAATTGTTTATAATTTTATTATATTAAACATTTTGTTAAAAGACGAACAAAGTTCGATTTACAACAATCGCGGGTTTCCTACAATGCGCTGCTTTTATTCATACTGTACCCATTTCCATAACTGAGTTAATTAAATTTATAAGTATAAAACGTCTTTTAATAATTAACGTAGAAACCTTTAATATTAATTATTTTATGCTTGGTTTCAAATGCACACCCATCATTATTCACTGTTCAAAACCGTCTCTCCTTTCATTTTATTTCATTACGTACGCACAAATTAAATATATTTTCTTAACATACTTTAGCATTTTTAGGTGTAAATACCTTTGCTTGGATTTTAATTTTATTGGTACACATAATACACCAATTTACAACTGGGTTAAAAGTGTTACGTTACCAACGTACTACTGTATTTACGCTATTATTTTCACTCGATGTTGTGTGATCTTGTTGTATTTATAAGCTAAAACCTGATGTGTTTTCAGTATTATGAACTCTAACTTGCTTGCTTTACATATTTTGCAAAGCTGCTTTTTGTGCGACCTAGATATGATGAAACTGTTTTTCTTTACTAATACAAATTGTGAAACTTAAAATCTAAACGTTGGTTAAATTAATATTGGTGGCAAAATGTATGCCGCCACAGTTATTTCCGGGCCAGTTACTACTGGCCAATACTTCGAAAACCATGAATTTTTTGAATAGACAACCTTGTACAAAGTCAACCTTATTTTTGATGCTAAATAAAATAAAGTTATAAAAACATAGTGCTTGCATTTAAAAAAAATGACTTTTGACGTGTTTTTGAATTTAATTTTAATCCTTTGTTTTTGATCGCCCTGTATTAATTTATAATCAAAATATCAACATAGCCCACTCAAAATAGGTCCCCTGCTACAAGGAAACCTATTTCAATTAAATGATAAAGGCATTAGTATAGGAAAGTTTCATAATTTTGTTTAGGCCTGAAAACGTCATTTTTGACATAAAAGTCCAAAACAGTTAGACTTAGGTATAGGACATTATACACAAAATGTGTCTAGAATTTTGGGCAAAATTCAAAAATAGAATAATATATAGGGTGTTCTATTTAAAATAAGCAAGTTGACACATACTTCCGGTATGGCCGGAAGTAGCACCATCTTGAAAATATTTTAGCGGAACTACCCCGTCGATGTTAGTATACCACCAAATTTTCAAATTTTTCCCATGTACAGTTTTTCTATAATCTATCGATGGCGTTCCCGGTGGGACACCCTGTATATGTGTCTCTCGAACGGCTGATGGAGTGTGGTTTTCTTCCTGTTTTACGTGGTCCTGTCGTAGTGGCTGTTGTTGAATTAGTTATTTGTTGCGCTCTTGTATGTTGCTGGTGCAGATGATGACGTATTGAGTTGTGGCGTTTCTTTAGTTGTTGCTGTTGCGATGGTGTGCCGGCTGCTGCGGGTGCTGCTATTTATGCTGTAACGGATGTTGCATACTTCAGAGGCAAATGTGCGATGCGAGTCTTGATAAAACGTCGCAACTGGGCTTTGTAAGCTTCGTAAGGTATGTATATGCGCTCGTTGTACCTGCATGCGACAGGCAGTACCTCGAAGCTTAAGCCATGTCAAGCTATGTCGTATAAAACGTAGGGAGTTGTTTTTCTAAAATAACCATGCACTCGTTGAGTACGACGAGTGGAGTGTTGTCTTGGAATGCAGCAGAGTTGATTTGTGGTTGTTCGTTAGACGATGTAGTTGATGAAACGGTTTTGTTGAGTTCTACAACGTCCAGAACTGTGGGATGTCGAAAATATCCTTGACTGATGCAGCGATGGAGGGTTCAGCTATGACAGACGTAAAGTTGTCGATAGTGTCCATAACGGGCGCGCTAATTGATGTGGAAGCGGTTGTAGGGTGTTGCGCCAAGCATGCGAGAAAAATTTAATTCTATACTTGCGTTTTGGTTGGCGGCTGTGCTATCCAGATGTGGCTTCTTTGACATTTTAACCTTTGTTTGGATTGCAAGTGAATTATACGACGTAAACTTAAAGGTTACTTTTATTTCCACACATAATACCAACGTACTACTGAATTTACGCTATTGTTTTTACTCGATGTTGTGTTGTACTATCTTGTCGTATTTATAAGCTGAAGCCTGATGAATTTGCAGTATTATGAACTTTATGATGAAACTGTTTTTCTTTACTAATACAAATTGTAAAACTTAAAATCTAAACGTTTGCTAAATTAATGTATGCTGCCACAATACAATAAACCACTTATATCTTAGTACTAAACATTATATACATTTTTACATTTATACATTACAAATTGTAAAACCTTGACTTGGAAGAGCACTTGTTTCTTAAGACTTTCGTAAGTACAAAATTTACAACTTTTATTTGGCTTCAGGTAACCACAGCGAAGATGTAAAGAGAGTCAAATTTTTAAAACGTATATTATCTTTGTACAACTTAATGTAATTAACACAATAATTATATATTTGATTAATTAATTATACAGGGAACCAAGGCTCTGTAGCCAAAACGGTTGAAGGCATCATTCTGGAAATTTTAGGGATCAAATCTGAAGCTATTTCACATAATTTGACACAATCAAAAAATTGTTTTGCTCAATAATTTTTAACACGGCCGCCATCTTGAATTTTTTTAAATAGCAAGATGGGTCATGTGATATTTGAAAGCTTATTTTATTTACTTTGCAACTGACTAGAAACATTGAAGTTGTATTTGGAGGAAATACCTAAAAATTTATTCCAATAATTATTTCTGCAATTATTTGTATTATCGCCTTTTTAATTTAGATGGGGATGCTTTTGACACGTTACCTAGGTGACGTTACCTAGGTAACGTTATAACGTCAAAACATCAGTTATTCTCATTACTAGTTCATTATTATTCAATAATTAGAACCGTCTCGTAAAAATGAATCAGCTAACTGAATCAGAAAGATTACAAATTTTTATGATGGTTGGTTACGGCGATAGAAAACGCACGCATAAAGAAGTTTGCCAACTCTTCAATGCTGAAAACTCTGATAGAAATCCTATAGTGAGATCTACTGTGACCAAGACTTTACGACGGTATAATATCACTGGGAGTGTTAAGAACCGTCGCAGAAGTGGCCGACCAACAACAGTGGCTACAGAGGATAATTCACTGACAGTATTAATGGATGTAGTTTATCAGTCCAAAACATCAGCATATCAGCTTGCACTAAACCATAATAAATATTCAAACTCAGTTACAAAGTAAATAAAATAAGCTTTCAAATGATATATCACATGATCCATCTTGCTATTTAAAAAAATTCAAGATGGCGGCCGTGTCAAAAAATTACCGAGCAAAGAAATTTTTTGATTGTGTCAAACTATGTGAAATAGCTTCAGATTTGATCCCTAAAATTTCCAGAATGATGCCTTCAACCGTTTTGGCTACAGAGCCTTGGTTCCATACATAAAAGCTACCCTGTATAATACAAATAACGGAGTAAATGTTTCATGCAACGGCAGCGGAGTAGTTTCCTTTGCAACCCGTAGTAGACCTATAGTTTTGGGGTAGAGATAATACGTCAACTCGTGCAACAAGTGATAATAAACCGGAGGTTAAATTATCTGTTACAATAAAAGAGTGAATTACTTTTAATACATGTTGTTGTAACTCCTTAGTTTAATTTTTCTTTTAATTATAGTTTTTCCTAAACAAAAGTGGCCCTTCATTCATAGAAGTAGTAAAGGAGATGATGGGTGACACACCTTGTTCCTTAATAAAAGTGTCGACGTTTCGACCGATAAAGGCAGGTCTTTATCAAGACATCTAAAAGAAATTGGCGATGGTTGTACACCAAGAAACATTTAAATCGTAGGCCGTTTTTTTTAACAACTGGAAAAGGTGTGTGTTTGTTATAACAAAGCGATATCCTAAGCTTGCTTACTAGATATGGTTAGATTTATAACGCCGGGCGGTTTCCTTACGGAGTTGTGAGTCCGGTGAAGCGTAGTGCTAGACGTCCTGCTTAAGCGGAATGTTCTGTAACGACGTCAGTATACCCTTTCCTGGGATTGTTATCTAACTAGATATATAGTGCTCGGAATTACGACAGGGAGTCAGAGTATAGTATAAAAGAAAGCGTCTAAACAACGATAGAACGCAAATCAGTTAAAGTCAGACAGAGCGAAATAGATAAACGGTTACTAATTTGATTGTTCTTCCTTGAGGAGGGGCACCAAAAAACCATTAAGGCGTTTTTTTCAGGCAACGTTTCGTGCAGCCGAATGTGCACTTCTTCAGGCCTTTAAAACAAATAAATGGTCCGCCATTGTTTTAAAGGCCTGAAGAAGTGCACATTCGGCTGCACGAAACGTTGCCTAAAAACGCCTTAATGGTTTTTGGTGCCCTCCTCAAGGAAGAACAATCCAATTAGTTGATCATTTATAGGAGGAAATATTTACCTTTCATTATAAACGGTTACGTTATTGGCTTTCAAACGCAGAATTTTGAAATACTACGCTCTTTGATGCCGTAGACGTAACACAAGAAAAAGTTGCTGGGGATTACTTGTGCGTAATAAGACAAAAATTTAGCAGGTTAATCAAGAATCGGTTTCCAATCAAGTTCAGGCGGAGTCAATAGTATTTGAGCATGATATCAAGAGAAAATAAGGTTCAGGCGGTCGGTCGATTTTTAAACAGGTAGGAATACTACAGAATTTTAGGAGAAGGTAGAAAAATCTATTAGTGTGCTAAACACTTCTTATCTACAATTTTAATGGGGACTAACAGCGGGGGAATTATCTTGGGATATAAAACAAGGATGGGTGACGTCAAGAAAACTTTTTTATCATAAAAACGTCACCAAACGTATGGTCATTACAAAATATGACCTTAATCAATCACTGCAATATGTCAACATATCTTGGTTACTTAGAATACGTTATATACAAACTCATAATACGTTAGTTACAAATTATATTTATTTATTTATTCGTATGATCATTTCCATTATTGTATTGTGATGTAAGTGTTATGTATGGTGTCCCAGAAGATCAGTATAAACCTGTATAGTGACGTGACAAAACTTGTGCAATTGTGGATTGGTTTGTTTTGGCAAAGCATTTGCTTTAAGGTTTAGAAAAAACTACTAAAATCAAAACATGCCAATCTAATACGTTAGATACAAAATTATTTTTGAACATGATTACTTTGTCTACTTTGTTTATGACATGACGCAATTTTTAAATTATTAAATGTAAAATCGCCAGATCTTCAATTTTTTTTGTATTTGTATATGATGAACATTTTATTGAAGCTTTAGTCTATGGCACATTGGTTATTGAAACATTCCCACTCTTCTTCTACGCAATTAAAATATTTTCTGGTAACTTTGCTCATCTCTTATCCACCCAGTTCTTGCGAATCTAAAATGTCTTCACTAGCGTTAACGAGGAAAGTTGCTGAAGATCTTCTAATACAGTAGTTGGTATACATATTTGGATTACTGCCGAGTGTTGCTTTTTCTTCAGGTATTTTAGAAAAGAAATTAATACCACAAGTCTGAATCGTACACTTTTCATTGCTGTAGGAGATAAACAGTATCGTAGTAGTAATAATGACGGTCATAATGCCATATATTTTTTAAAGGACATTACTGGATTAATAACATTATCCTCCTCAGATACAAAGGCAAAAAAACTTTTTTTTTGTTAGCTTTTGGGTCGGGTTGAGTTGCAGGTTCTACATGCACCACTAATTTCAATTAAACAAACTACTTTTATCATCAAAAAAAGAGCTGTACAAAAAAATTAATAAATTCTATCTCTGGTAAATACCTTGGATTTCTTAACTCTATATTGCACATCTTCTTTTTAATAAAATTTATTAAAGCACCATACTAGTCAATTGCCCACACTAAAATCCTAGTGAATTCCAGTGTCTTTCTGAACATCAGCGTCGAGCCTTATTCGTTCATGTCCAACTTACAATTGCTCTGTATATGTTCAATATGGTCAAGTCAACCTGTTACAATAAAAATTTACGTTTACTAAATTTTACTTTCCTATCGTTAAAATTTTTTGCGTACGCGTTACTGTGCTTATTACGGCCCTGTCTACTTTTACCGTGAGTTTAATAATCCAAGGTCAATGTCTAAATACAATTTACGTTTGCTTTACGTTCTTTCTTTTTAGTGTTTGACTGTCAACGAGGACAGTCGTGTTGTGTAAAAAAAGAACTGCAATAGGAAATTCTAAACACAAGTGATAGATTAATCCAAAGTTGTTATCACCATCCGCCTGTTGTAAAACGTAAATTACACCAAATATGTAATGATGAATAAACCGGAATGTTGTTTAGAATAATCTTGTAGAGGTGAGCTTACTAACATATATTTTACCACATGGCAAGTAGTCACTGCATTGGCATTTTCTAATTATTATAGTTTCTTTGTCCGTCCGTATTTTTTGGGATTAATTTGTTTAATGTCTGCTGAGATTTGATTAGGTCTAGAAATTGTAGGTTGTCGCCTGGAACCGTTCCTGCCTTATACTGTTGTAATTGGAAAGATTAATCACTCGACCCTTACTTATACTTGAGGAAGTGATATAAGGAAATAAAGTTATTCTGTCACGCAAAATAGCCGGGATTAGCGACTTTGAAGTATATCGTTTTAATACTGGAAAGGGCTTTTCTTCAATACTGTGCCGCCGACCTAAATCGTCATCAGTGTTTTGTTTTGCAAGTATTTTAATTTTAGCGTGTGTATCCGAACAATCCAATTATCAGTACCAGCCATTTTTTGATTATAACGCCTTAATGAACAATACACGTATGTGGTCCTACTTAAGTGACTTATCTCCAGGTTAATGTCGAAGAATTGTGAGTCGCTGGACCAATTACTTGTACTCGACAGTTTCTTATCCTGTTTGTTCGTATTACTATTAAAGTAACCTTGGCTGATTTGATAAAGTACGTTTTAAGTCAAGGTGGCGCTTACAATTAAATTACTCATTGTTACATTTGAACTCACACGCTCTGTGTGCGTAGCTAACGGGATAAGATCGACGCTCAAGAAGGATAAGGACCCGTCTTACTCAATATCAACAGCTATCGGGTTTGTCTACTTCCTATTTGCTGTGTCGCTAATTAATTTGTAATTGTATGTGTGAATATCACCGAGAGAGCACGAGATTCTGTATTGCTACCGATATATTTTTTTGGGTATGATTTATTATGTGTGTAACCGATGAAACAGCTCTTAAACTGATGCAACTATGTTTTTAACTTATTGTAACAAACCGATATTGGAAAAACACTACTAAATTATTTAATTTGTTTTAATTGATTACTTCTTTGAATTAAATATGCTACACTGAAATAACTACATTCAAAATTGACTATTGGCTAATTGTTGTTCTTCTCGCTCTTAAATATAAATATGAGTTATGTTTGTTTGTAACATTATTACTATTTTACTCAGCTGTATAATTAATAATAATTATTAAATGTATTTTTAACGACATATTTAGAAACGGACGTTTCTTCTATACAAATAGTGAGGAAAATTGGTTTTTCCTCACTAGCGAGGAAAATAATGTCGTGTTACAGAAATGCCTCTTTCAAAAAATGTAAAAATGTGTCATTAAAACTATATGCGCCTAGTACTTAGTTAAACAATTTAATTTAGTATTGAATCAGGTTTGTTTAATTTAATATCTTATATTTCGACTTTTAAAAAATTAATAACCTACATTTATTGGTTAGAATTACGCGACTGCGCTATGACAGATTGAGACCACGCCGATACTACAGAATACTGTAGCGAGACTATTGGGACCCACCTATTAAATATTACTTCTTTCATTAGGTTGTTTTTTGGGGAATGTCGTTGAAAAAATGTTGTGTATAACACATGAGGAAAGCCTTTTTCCACTCTCACTCTAATGCCTCACTGGTTACGCTCGTGAGGCACCTGAGCTTGAGTGAGAAAAAGAATCGCTTTCCTCACTTGTTGGACAAATAACTATTGTTAAAACGTTATATCCAATTAATATCAATACTTAATCAATTCTGTTGAATATTAATACCTTTATTGAGAAACAAAAGTTGTTTTAAATAATGTATTAATAATGATTTTAGAAAAAAATAGTTTTTAATGTTTATCAACACGAATAATCCTATAAAGTACTCAGAACCATCAACAAATGACACAATTCCCTTTATCAATATTAATTTTAGAAAAGGACCCTATATACGTAAATTGTCAACTTAGAAAATGCGCTTTAAATTTTTAATTTAGTGTTGTTAGTAATTCTATTCTATCCTATTTTCGTTATCAATTTTATATATCCACGTACTTAAATAAACTCAAACTTGTTAGAATCACATGCATTTTATAACATCATCAAAGTAATCCTACCAATAAATTATTTGAGCAAATAAATAGTAGATAGAAGTCCGACAAAGTCATAGTTTGAATTATATACAAACGCTTTTTTGTGCGTCTAATTTTTTTTCTGTTTACCTATTGAAATAAGGTTCACCTATAAATAAAAAATTTAAGGCATTTATCAGCAGTCGTTTGCTTTGAAAATCTGAAGTTGTTTATTGTAAAAAAATACAAAACCGGATAGTATGAAATTGTTTCGTATTATTCAATTGGTATTGTACGATGTTGTCGGTTGTTTGACAGATATTGTTTCTTTTGTTGTTCCTGTATGCTCAAAATATTGTTTCGTTTTCTATGAGAATCAAGGAGGGCGTATTCAATACGATTTTTCAGTTCGCTTTGTAACATTTTTATTCAATTAAAAATTGTTAGGTTACACATACACAAAGAAATTATTTATAATCCAATTTGTTTGTTGTAAAACGAAATAATTACTACTTCATGCACCAGTAGGTAACTGTTGACTTCTTCCAATATATATTTTAAATTTTGTATTTATTTTTATAATATAAAAAAAGATGAGTTATAGAACGGATCAAAAATTGAAAAATTTTTTTGCATTTTTTTCGTCAAAGTAGAGATGTAGAAGATATAATATTACGCAAGTAACACGTAAAAGTCGCCATTATAATACTTCAAGCAGTTAGGGACTCTAAAAGTTAATTTTAGGTAACACTCCCCATTTTTTACATTCCATACACAAAATTGTCTTCATTACTTGATGTAGCAGTAAAAACATTGTGAATATTACTTTCTAGAGATTTTGAACTCCATAGTAAAATGTTCAAAATAACTGACGTATTTGTTACTTAACTACATTACCTTCGGAAAAGACAGCATAAACAAACCAGAAAAAGTTGTATCAAAATCTTTGACAAGAAAAATTATCAAACTAAAATTAAGGAACAAACTGAAAGCACAAATATAGATAATCTGGAGAACCTCATATTGCTATTGAAAAAGATAACAAAGGAAAGCTCAACTACCACAAGAGGAAACAAACGAAAGTTACCATTTTGGTGGAATGGTACCATAGAGAACCAAAGAAGGTTTTGCTTATACCTTAGAAAAAAATTGACTGCTGAAGGAAAGAAGAACTTCACACACACACAACAACAAAGAGACGAGCGGGATAGACCCCAAGAGGAATACAGGAATGCGCAAAAGACACTAAAAAAGCTTATTTCTAAATCAAAAAGGAAACATTGGAATGAATTGGTAAATGAATTAGAGAGGGACGTATAGGGAGCGGGTTACAAGATAGTAGTGAAACGTTTGGGGGTACATACACTCCCATTCAATCTTACCCCAAAGCAAAGATCTGAGGTAATCTACCAACTCTTCCTGAAAAAAACGTGTGGCAAAGAGGGAACAGTACATGAGGGGCTTCCGACTGTTCAGTACCGAAGAACTTCTAAAACTTCGTCAGGAAGTGATAGATCGTAGATAAAATCTCTCTGACCACCAATTTGGATTCAGGAGGGGTTTCTTGAGTTTACAGGCTATAAAGAAAGTAGCGAACGCTGCTAAAAACACAAGGAGTAGATGGTTTATAGTCATTGCTTTGAATATTAAAAATGCGTTTAATTCCGCTACCTGGAGCAAAATAGAACATCAGCTACGGAAAAGAGACATCTACTAGTATCTGATAAATCTTGTAGAAAGTGATTTTTAGGAAAAAAATTTTCAGATATTAACAACAAAAAATATGAAAATGTCGGATGGAGTTCCGCGGGGCTCAGTATTGGGACCGTGGCTATAGAATATACTGTATGACCTAGTGTTGGATGTGAAGTTTGACTAAAAAAGCTACAAGCCTAACATATTTCAGATGACCTAGCCTGGCGATTATGGTAGAAGCTGCAAATGACAAGGATCTAGAATACCGAGTAAAAGAGTTTCTTAGAAAGATCATTATATGTATGACGCAAAATGATCTAATGCTTGCCGCGGAAAAAACAGAGGCGGTTGTTTTGAAAAGACTCAAGATGAGAGACCACTTAAATTTGGCGATAATGGGCACGAGGATAGAACTCAGTAGAGTTATAAAGTATCTTGGTGTACACCTTGATGATAGATTAACTTTTAGGGAACATATCAAACAAACTGTTTAAAAGGCAGAGGATGGAAGCTTTGACAAAAATCATACCGAACGTGGGAGTACCGGGTAATAAAAAAAAAGAATCACTTTGTGCAGTGATACATTCCATAGTATTGTATAGAGGCTCTTGTATGGCACGGAGTACTAAAAATTAAAAATTATGAAGTGATGATAAATGATATTTATAGGAAGGCTTCCTGAGGAGAGCAATTGGTTACAGAACAACATCCTTTGCTGTCATGCGGATAATCATTGGTATTCCCCTGCTTACTCTGCTAGAGATACAACTGAGCGAACAACTAACAATAGGAAGCGTGATACAATTAATGCTGAAGTAAAATAGAAATTGGAATAACATTAGTGAATTTATAAGGCTAGTGTTAAGACAGAAAAAGTTGGAAGAAATCTAAAAAATTTAAAAACCTAAAAAGACTATGCCTGGTTTACCTGAGATTATGTCCCGAAAAGGCCGTTTCAAGAGAGTTAGAAGCTTATACTTATTTAAATTGTTTTAAATCCTAAGCATGTTTACATCTAGATTTCCACTCAGTTGCACCAAATGTGTCAAAAAATAATCCTGCACTTTTGCAAATTAAAAGGTAATAATCTAACCGTCACAAACTGTTTTAAAGAAGCCCATACTAATTCTATAAGATTCAAGTCCGGATGAGATGGCGGCAATCTTAAAACGTCGTGTCCATGTTCATGTTCGAGCAGAATTTTGTTGATTTTGTAAGTTTTGACTGAGACTTATGCAGTTTAATCAAATTATAAAAAGCCACCTCGAACAAATTCTCGGTAAAGTTTATATTGCGTCTTGTGACCCATTTTTTCATTTCATGCTTTCTTGATGAAAAATTAAAGGACTTTTCAGTTTCAACGTTATGGTATTATGGCGCTTTTTGGAGGTAAGTTTTTGGATCAGTTTTTCCTTCAGTCATTTTTTATAGTTTACAAAGTTCATCTCATTATAATTATCTCCAGATTTTGTCTGTGACTTAAACGAAACATAAGCGTTGAAAACAAAACCGCATTTTCACTCCCAGCATGTCATTTGTGTCATCACTCCAACTTTTCTGGTAAGTATGTAAAGAATGTCGATATATTGATGGAAAGATTTTGTGAGCAAAAACGTTTGATGTTTCTCAAAAACTGCAGCCTTATATGCCTGATGTCTGGCTTCTTTATGAGTAATTTTCTATTTTCGTCAACGAAATCCCACTTTTGCGATGACTTTTCGCAGGTTTGAAACAATTTCATAATAATCATTTTCTTGAACAAATTTTTGGTGCAATTTCTTCATAGTCGTAAGCGTTTTCTCAGTAGTTTAAAAATTAATGATGTAGCGGCGTAATATTCCTTTATCAGTATCATTGAAATCGAGAAACACGCTCTTGAACATTTTTAAGTTTTATAATTGGCTTATTTTCTTCACCTTCTTCACTCATAAAAATAAAACATTGGACACTATTTCACTATATTGACTACTTAACCTTTTACGCTTAACTAGCAAAACAAACTCCATTTCAAAACTCTGAAGTTTGAAATCCAAATGCAAATTACTGTTTCAAAATTAGTCATTAAGTGGTTCTCATAAACTATTTAGAAAAACATTTACGTAATCTTTTATTCATTGTTATTTTGAATCTAAAAAATAGCCTAACATTTTAATTAGGTTTTTTTTTCGGTTGGTCAGAAATTTATTAATTTGATGCGTAGAACCAAAACCCTTTGCTCGCACTCATCAACTAGAAACACATAATAATATGGGTACAATAAATTAAATTGTTCTTACTAGTTCAATTATTTACAATGTTGGCTATCATCTCTAATGCATTTTTTTTTACTTTATTTTTAAACTCTGCTCTGGGATATTTTTGGACAAGAGAAATTAATAATTTATTGTCCCACTCTATTCTCAACAATTTTAACGTTTAAATAATAATAAGTGCATTTAAGGTTAGTAAAACTACCGAAAAATACTGTGGTAAAGCGGAGTATCAAATATAACTAACATGAAAGTTGTTTATTTTGAGAGTGTTAGTAAGACTCTAATTATATCCCAAAGTTTCTCCAAAATAGATGTAGCAGAAGTTATATTGGACTTAAATACTAAAAACACTTATAACTATTAGTTACCGTTTAGTTTGATGAAACTTGATGAAACCCTCGACGAATCTAAAGTTAGCTCTCTGGCCCAGTCACGACATCAAACGATATGTTTAAAAATTTGACACTTAAAAAAAAAACATGATTAAAACTATACAATAAATTGTGGGGGGAGAGTAATTATCCACATTTTTAGAATGAGGTAATTGTTGTTTCAATCTAAAAATCTAATAAATCTAAACTATTGCCATCTAGTGTTTGCTTCATTAGCTTCACATAGAATAAACAAAAAAGTTCAAAATGTTTTAGAAGAAATTAATTAATAGTTTAAAAACAAGCATTTTGTGGAAAATTATATTGGAATGCAATCTATGTTATTTCACAAGGGTGTTAATCATGAACATTGCAAATATATGGGGAACCATTTTATAAAATTATATTGTCTTTATGGGACTCAGGAATATTTTTCTAATCGGACATGATGCAGTGCTTACAATTGGAATAAAATCAGTATCTAGAACTGCGCAATTGAGAGAAAAAGATATTACCGTTAAGGTTTTTAATTAATCAAACAGGAGATAAATTCAGCAATATTTTGTATTCCTTGTCCTGATTATCTGTTTTTCCATTATTTTTTTTGCTATTTCTTTAACCTACTAATTTTTTCATTGTCGTGACTGGCGCTTGTATCGGTTTATTATATGTCCTCATGTAATGGCTTTGCTGTTATATTTTATATTCTTATTTACCTTCTATAATGTTTACGCACTTAATTAATATTATTACATATAAATACTAAAGTGGATAAAGGTTGGCATGTTTAGGTTTTAGTGGTTTTCCAAAACCTAGAAGAAAATGCTCTGCCGAGACGAACCAATCCACAATTGCACAAGGTTTCGTCACCACACTATACAGGTTTATATTGATCTTCTGGGGCACCATACATAACACTTACATCACAGTGCAATATTTAAATTGTACTTTACAAATAAATAAATAAATAAATAACTTATCGGAAGGTGATTCAAAAAGAAAAAAGCTCTATTTCGAATAGAGCTTTTTCTTTTCGAATCACATTCCTATAAGTAAAGGTCTGTAAAAAACTGCGCCGAAAAAAGAAATCAAATCAAAAAAACAGGAAAACCATTTCACCAAATAGTAAATAAAATATACCATACAAAGAAATAAACAAATAAATAAATAAATATTTTAATGTAAACGTTTCTAAATTTTTATCAAAATTTTTGGCAATTTTTATTTCGACAAGAAACTATGCACATTTTAAAATTTTTGTTTAAATCAAATTATTACATCAAGTACTTAATAATTGAATCCGTCATCTTGAATTTTGATAAATTCAAAATGTTGTCAAATTTAAATTGGGCATAGTACCATAAGGTTCCTTTAATAGCATTTCAATAGTTTTAAAACCGTGAAAGTGGCAATTTTGATGCAACTATTTATTTAACATAAAAGTTTTACTAAAAAACGTTGTTTGTTTTGAGTACTCTATAAACCCTTCAGCCTGGAACACATACTTTTATATGTTTACATATGTTTACAAAGTCTATCCCAGAACAATATGTTTTTACAATCAACATAAACATAATAGAGTATTTGGTACTTTATTTTTAAGTTAGTATGAAACACGTGTTTACAGCGTAACCCTAACGTCAGTTATCAGTGAATTTTATTTAGATTTAAATTTCATGTTTAGTTTCGGTTTATCTGCGTTTCTTATTTAGATTGATGGTGCCAATTATATTAACTAATTAAAGAGCAGTCAAAGAAATTTGTTACACTTGCAACCAAACCGAAAAAATAGAGGAATACATCCCATTCCTAACATAGAAATTTTTTCGGGGATGACTATTCAAAAAGTATTAAATTTTATCAACAAAATAAGATTAAAATTCTACATCAGCATTTTATAGTAGATACTTTTGGATAGTACCATTGATTATAAAGTTATAGTACTTAAACAACGTAATATTTATGAAGAAAGTCATTCGACATAAAATTTCGGTGGAAAAAGGATGATCCACAAAGGGGGTCTCATATTGTTTTATTACATATAATTTTTTTACAACAAAAAATCAAATTTGGAAATGAATGTTTAAAAAATGGAATAGTTTTTCGTTCATAGCAAGACGATGATCTCAAAACCGTTTAAAAATGAAAGGCGAAGGAGAACTAAAATAACCTTGCAAGATTAAATTTCAAGGTTCTATTTCAGATACCTTATGGTTCACATAGGTTAAAAAAATAGTATTATCATATAGTATCAAAAAGTTCAAATCACCACAGAGAGATGAACCAAACATTTTTTTTTAATTGTTAGATGATCAAGATATGGAACGTAACTAAGTTATGATTTATTTTTACTTGTTTGTTTTAAAGGTCGTTTACATCTTCTTGAATTGTATTAACGTTTGTAAAATTAAGAGTTGGTAAACGGTTAACACCGTGCCGTTAACACATTGAAGTATACATACAGAAAATTAACGTAGTATACGGAATTGTATGTCTAATTCACTGATTATATCTTGAATATTTAAATTGGGGCTTTGGGTCAAAATATCACAATCAATAGAATCATAATTTTTAAGGTTTACACGTTGATTACCTTCTAGTAATACAGAAAAAGGTGAGATAGTGGAATTTCGTCTTCTTCATCAAAATTTTCTTGCATGACCTTTTCCGAAAATCCTGCTTTCGTAAAACATTTAGCAATTGTAATAGGCGAAACGTTTCTCCATGCTACTGATATCCAAACTAAAGCGCTGGTGAAATTGATACTTTTTTCCGCATCATCAAAATGGCGTTCGGTATTTGTGAATGTTAGCAGTCTTTTTATTAAAAACTTCCTGTAGGCCGTCTTAAAGTTTGGGATAATTCCTAGATCCAGTGGCTGGCAATGGGGTGCGGTGTTTGGCGATAGAAAAACAATGTTGACATTTTCAAGAGTCAGATTGGGATGGGACGTGGAATTATCTAAAAATAATAAGACTTTTCTATTTTTTTCATTTTTCATCAAATTTTTTTTAGCCAGGAGCTCAAAATCTCTACCGTCATCTAAGCTTTTTTATTAGGTAAGATATTTATTTAGACATAAACACTTTATTAGCCTCGGTTGTAAATACTTCTATAATTACCTATCGTTAATAACGAAAAAAGAAACTAACAACAGCTAATTAAACTACTGCAAAAATATTCGCTGCCTCAATTGCGCAATACAAATTTGAATAAACTACATAGCAAGTAATTACACTTCGGAAATTGTAATCGTTGTTTGGTGTACGTGTAAACATAGAATAACGTGCACGCTATCCACTTCAACGAGAAGCTTTATATTACCGTATTCGCTACAATTGCATATGCAGATTATTCTCATTTTACATTAAATTAGAAAATAAATAGAAAACAACAATATTCGAACAAATGCTTTTATATTTTGATAAACCGGGCTTTATATTTTTGTAAACGGAAGTCTTTTCATTACTACATACCTACTTATCTAATTTATATGGTGCGGAATCAACACGAACGAAGTGTAATAAATTTTAAAAAAGCTTTACTTTCAATACCTTTTTGTTCGTTATATTTTAAAAGCAACTTTTATACTGAGTGAAACTCCGACAGAAGCTAGCTCAGCTTCTAGTCTTTTATCATCATACATCACGGCCTGTCAACTAATAACAGTTTTAATAGAAGGAAATCCAGGACAAGTTTGGTATTCAGTATTTTTCGTAAAAACTAATGTTAATTCTTCACATATAGAAATTTAAAAGTACAAAAATATTGATTACAACGTGTTAGAAATTCTTGTCCTACGTGAACAAGTAATAATTAAAGAATAATAAGTTTTAAAGTTGATGTTTGTTTCGGGTTGAGGAGTAATAATTGATTTTTATACCCTACGGCTTTTGTTGCTACAACCCAGGAATTTTTATTTAACAACCACCTGTCAGAGTCAAGTTTTTTTTACATATTATATTCATCCCTTCTGCGAGTAACTCTTTTAATTCATATTTTTATTTTACATCCGTTTTTTGCGTAACATTATTAACATGAAAATATGTTTTTATGTACTACCTACCTAATTGTAATTAAATGAAAAAAATATAGTTAGGAATCCTTAATCACTTTTAGGAACCTAATGTTTGTTCTTATACAATTTTTTTCTATTAAATAAAATTAGTGTAAAAAACATATAATGAATTCTTAAATGTAATGAAAACCAAAGTTCTAACAAAAACGCTAGTTTTCGTAAAGCTTAAGTAAACTAAAATTTTTTTAGTTGCGAAGGGTAATGAAATTTTAGCAAGAAATCCGTTATTATTATTATTACTATCCTCAAATTCCAAGACTAAGTTCTACAACCATATGATTAATTTATCTGCAAACTGTTTATACGTAACTCTTTTATTTTAAAATTAAATTTTTACGTGTGTCATCACAATATATTATATTATTAAAACAAAAATTACGTTGATAAGAATTTGTTTAAGGTTAATGCTAAACACAGCGTAACAAACATACAGCAGTGTATCTCTCGGGCGTTACCTTTTAAAATTACTAATTGAAAAGTATATCTAGTAGCAATTTTCAGAGGCGTTGCAAATTTTAAACCACATTTGCTTATAATTCTATTTCTAAGATAAATCTAAATCTACGTTTGTTTAAAATAATTTATTGAATTTGTCTTAAATAATTAATTTCTAGAATCGATTAGGTTTGTTGGATAGCGGTACGGTACCGGCAGGCGATTTTATATCGTTTCCTACCAATATTAAACCAAAATGACGACCATTGCCTTGCTTTTTTTAAGTAGATTAAGGTACAGGTCGTCTATCGTGAAACGTAGCAATGCGACATAATAGTAGATACTACTGAGAAATAATAGCTTTACCCGGTTCTAACTTTAATATTTTCTCAATTTAAAAAAGATTATGTAAACATGTTATACTGGCAATCCAAGTAAAAGAAAATGTTCAACTAATACTCATTTACCATAAAGCATAAAATGAAATTATTAGTTACCATTTGATAGCCAATCCGTGGATTAAAAATTTAAATTTAACTAATCAGAAAGACAGTTACTTAACAACAGACTTAATTATTGTTTGTACAACCAAGCTTTTGAGTTCTAAACTAGTCATTGTTAAAACAAAGTTTTACTTTTTTTATATTTATATCAATTTAATTGCATAAGAATTTCTAGAAACAGACGTTGTATTTAACTACATTTTCTTATAAAATTAATATGATAACTATATTGCAAGAAGTGTAATGCATTAGATAACATGGTGAAGCTATTACTGTAAATGTGACGCAATATTGTAAACAATCTTAGTTGTTTGTAGAATGAGTTTAGTAGCAGAAGTTATTTTCCTAGCTCTCCTATTTAAAGGGGAAGAAAAACGTTGTAGAAGAAAATGCATTGAATGTTGGATTCATCACAATTAATTGAACTAGATAAACCGAGGGTGAATTTAAAACTCTACTCAAAATTAATAATGAATGAAGCACGATTTTTGTCAATATTTTCGTATGGCATCAACATAATACAGTGAGCCACTAGAAATCATCAACGTCGACATTCAACTACAAAATACAAAATTTAGACGTTGCATACTACCTATAGAAAGATTAGCAGTTTGTCTAAAGTAATTTAAAAAATTTTTTTTATAAATAAACCTTGTTAAATACCAACAACAAAAATAATTTAATCTAATTTAATAACGTAATTCCTTATTATCCAAGTAACGAACTTAAAAAAATAAAACAAACAACTAAACTACTTAGTTAATATAATTTTAATCTGCAAAGTTTGGCATAATTTTTTTTTTAAAAAAAAAAAATAATAATAATAAAAAAAAAAAAAAAAAAAAAATTAAAAATAAAATTATTATTTTTTTTTAAAAAAAAATTATTTTTAAAAAAAAAAAAAAAATTAAAAAATTTTTTTTTTTTTAATTTTTTTAATTTTTTATAATTTTTATTTTTTTTTATTTTTTTTTTTTTTTTTTTTATTTTTAATAATAAAAAAAAAAAAATTATTTTTTTTATTTTTTTATTTTTTTTTTTTTTTTTTTTTTAATTAAATTTAAAATAAAATTTTAAATATTTTAATAAAAATTTTATTTTTTATTATTTTTTTTTTAATTTTTTATTAAAAAAATAATTTTATTTATTTATTTATTTAACGGGCAGGCATACCCTAGATACAATAGATACAATATTAGAAATTAAACTATTTCATAATACAACTCTACTTAATATTAATACTAAAAATAAAAATTAAAATCAGAGTCAGCAATAAAGAGACAAAGAGTGTGTTTAATTATTGCACTCAAAATGAAATACATTTACATTCTTAAAGGTAGATAAGTTTAAAACCAAAAAATTGAAAAACCAAAAAACAAAAATTGAAAATAAAGTACATAAGAACACCGCAATACATTTAATATTTAATATTAGAACACAGAATAAACATAGTTACTCACAAACTAATGCATGTATTCGTTTTTTATAGTTTGCTAAGGTGAGAGAAAACAAACATCTCCAGAAGCATTGGCTGCATTGAAAGATCGAGGGAAAAACTATTGTATAGATAATTTCTTCTATAAAAGGATTTTGCAAAAGATGTGTTGAGCGAGTACTGATATTTGGCACATGCAGTATTATCTTACTTAATAAATCAGGGCAATCAACATGTGAATTAAATATTTTGTATAGAAATACTAGATCTAAGTACGTTCTACGATTCTTTAAGTTTGACAAATTTAAGTTCTTGGCAAGAGATGAAGATGTACTTGTTGGAAGATGTTGATCTAATTTATATGCTAGAACTCTTAGAAATTTCTTCTGAATATTTTCAATTCTATTAATATGACAAACATAATGTGGCGACCAAACGGGGAACAGTATTCTAATGAGGGCGAATTAGAGTTGTAAATAAATATTTGAGGACATGTGGACTTTGAAAGTCTTTAGTGAAACGAAAAATAAAGCCCAACTGTCGATTACATCTTTTTATTAATGTATCAATGTGCACAGTAAAATCTAATTTGGAATCAAAATATATACCAAGATCTTTGATTGTATTTACACGAGAGAGACGTTTTCCTTGAATAAAATAATCATGTAATATAGGAGCATGTATTCTATAGTAGGTAAGAATGTTACATTTTTAATATTAAGTTCTATACGATTTTCAGTACACCAGTTCTCTATGTAATTAATAAATAACTGAAGATTTTGAGAATCTGCAACTGAAGATATCTTGACAAATAACTTGATATCATCTGCAAAAAGTAAATGTCTAACAGAGGTTTGGAGTTTATTATTTAATGAATTTATGTTTAAAGAAAGGTCATTTATAAATATAAGAAAAAGGAATGGTCCTAATAGAGATCCTTGAGGTACTCCTGATGTGACATAAATAGGTTTGGAAAAATTGTACTGAACTTTTACATTTTGTATACGGTTTGACAAATAACTTTTACACCAATCTAGCAATGCACCACAAATGCCATAACATTTAAGCTTAGCTATAAGATGATTATGACTAACCTTATCAAAAGCTTTTGCAAAATCTAAATATAATGTATCTACTTGACCCAAATCATCAAAGGAATTTAAAATGTAATCTTGAAAAACTAGCAAATTGCTTAAAGTGCTTCTGCCTGAAGTAAAACCATGTTGATCAAAGCTAATTACCTGCTTAAATTGAGGTCTAATAACATCTAGCACTAAAGATTCAAACGTTTTAGCAATGGAAGATTGGATGGTGATGGGACGGTAATTTTTATGTCACTCTTTGAACCAGATTTGTGAAGAGGGAGAATATAACTAATTTTTAAATCATCAGGGTAGATACCATATAATAAAGACTTATTGAATATTATATAAAAAAGGAAAAGAGAGAGAAGTAGCACACTGTTTCAAAACTTGGGTGGAAGACCATCCAGACCTGGTCCTTTTTTACATCTAAGGAAGACAATTTTTTGTTATTGATTCAACAGATATTAAGATATTGCCAAGACACAAGTTTGTTTCCATATTATAATGTACATTAGTATTTGTCAAAGGATTAAAAACATTACTAAAGTGATCTGCAAACAAATTAGCAGATTCAGATGGAGAATTTGCTTCATTTTCATTTAAGAACATTTTATCGGGAAAGTAGGATTTATCTTTGCGGTACGCATTTACATGATTCCAAAATGTTTGATATTACATATAATAGAATTTTCCACATTTTTTATATGTAATTTGTAGTCACGTCTTGATATTGAATTACATTTAGCTCTAAGAATCGAAAAATAGTTATAGTCATCGTCCGACAAGGATATTTTATATCTTAAATGTGCTAATTTTTTTTAGTTACAAGTTTTTTAGCTCATTGCTGAACCAAACGGGATAATTGTGATTTATCTTGATAAATTTTATGGGAACAATTAAATCTAAGATATAATTTAAAATGCTTATAAATAATTTATAAGCTTCATTGACACTAAAACTACGTAAGATACACCAATTTGTAGAAGCTAAATAATAATTTAACAACCCATAGTCACAATTATCAAAGTCTCTTATCGCAATTAGTGAGTCAGAATTTTGATTTAGATGTAAGATACTATTATTATTGATTACTACTTTTAGTGATGGATGGTAGTCTTCAGATTTTAGTAGGGGCTCAGACTCTTCTACTTGAATGTCATTTATCGATGAGAAAATTAAATCCAACATATCTTGATTTACATTTGTAACTGTATTAATTTGAAAGAGACCGTTTGAAGTATATGAATCTAGAAGTACTTTCGCAGCACCAGAAAGTTTATCAACCTCCATGGGACAACACCAATTTAATTTTGGAATATTGTAGTCACCAAATATAAAAATTTCTCTGTACACATTTTTGGCAAATAGTATAGTTTCAAGAGATGTACAGTGTTTTTCATATTTTCGATGTTTGAAGCAGGAGGTATGTATACGCCTCCAAAAAGAATGTTGCCATGAGAAAAATTTACAGAGATAAACACTTGTTCGACTGATTTTTCTTGAAATATTATCTGGGTACTTTTTAAACTTTTATGCACTAATATCATAACACCTCCGCCACAAATTTTATTACTAGTATCTACACTTCTGTCACAACGATAAATTTTGTATTGTGGAAGTCCAAGTTCAGATATTTTGATGTGTTCATTTAAATTTGTCTCAGTTAATATAAGTATGTCATAATCAGAACAAGATACAGAAAGAGAAAGATTTTTAGTTTAGATTTTAACCAACGCACATTTTGATAATAAATAAGAAGAGGAGTTTGCCTGCCAGTTATTAGTTTTTTTTCAGAGGTACTATTTTTGGAATACCATTTATATACTTTATAGTCAGATCTTTTTCTCCACCTGTATTTCTTTCGCTAAGCGTTTGTTTAAGTTTTCTTAAGAATTCTCTTTCCATTGGAGTTTTGTCTTTAGATACTGAAATGGCCATATTAATTGTTGAATTTCGCTTAGCAGTTGATACACAACGAAGTAAATCAAGACAATCAATTTGGTTTTAAGTCTTATCTTTGTAGTTGGTGTTTTCTACTTCTTTCTTTAATTCAATTATGACTGATTTCAAGTCCTGGCATGATAGACATCAAATCTTGTGTCGATGTCCGTTTATCGAAACATTTTCGCAAAAGAAAAACACTCGCTTTTTTTAGACAGAATAGTAGTTTTTTCAGACCGGCTAAGGTTTGTACAGTCAGCATGCATAGCATTTTTGCAATTTTCACAAATTATAGGCTTATCAGACACCTCAATATCATTTTCGCACATTGAGCAAACATCAATATTTATGATTGGCATTTTGAAAATCAATAAAATATGTTTTAGATAATTGCACGACAAAACAATAAATGTTATTAACGTTTTATTTGTGTTTAATATTGGTATTCGCAAAAGAAAAAGATTTTATTTGTGAATAAATTATTAAGAGTAAATATACGTACAGATAGAGGTGACCTGCGGTCACCTATTTTTGATAGCTCTGAGTTAACAGACAACACACACTTTTCACTTTTATTAAATCAATAACTTTTTACTTGTTAGAATAAATACACAAATTAATGAAACACTTTATGATTTGAGTCAAAGAGATGTTACTAAGAACTGGAGATGGTACTGCCTCAGTTTCTATCTGCGTAGACATTTCTTCTATACTATTTTCTTCTAAAAGTTCTACATTCTCCACCGAATCGTCTGCTTCTATATTGAAAACAGTTCTGCAAGTAATATTACAATTTACCCAGCATGGCTTATGTATGTTGTATTAACACATACTCTTTATCATTGTGCAACTTTAGAAAACCCATTTTATATAATAAAAACATCCAATGAAATTGAACAACTATAGTTAAAGGTACGTACTGGAAGTGAAGTTATTGCTTGTGCAGTTGTATATAATCCACAAAAACTGATTATCTTAACTTCTTAAATATTTTTGAATCTACTTTTCATAAAATCTTTCTTTCTGTTGACAATGTAGTCTGTTAGGAAGATTTCAATATTAATTTATTTGAATATGATTCTTTTATAACTACGCATACATACATTTGATGGGTTAGGATTAACACAGCTACTCAATGAATCTACTCGGATAACTTTAACCTCTTCAACTCTCATAGATTATATACTTACTACTAATCCTGATAGTGTTATATCAGTTGGTACATTATTGGTATCAGAATTTAGTGATCACAAGCTAGTTTTTTGCTTTTTTCTTAGCAATGAAACTAAAGCTAATACTTGGAGAACTTATAATGACTTTAAAAATTTTAATTATCAATCTTTAATGATCACCTACGTTCTTTAGCCTGGAATGCTATTTATGACGTATCCGATATCAATAGCAAATTACAATTGTTAAACACTAACATAATAACTTTACTCGACATTTATGCACCCTACATTACACATAGATTTACAAAGAAATATTCTTCTTGGCTAACAGACTATATTCGGGATATGATGAAGACACGTGATAATGCCTTGAGACGTTTTAAAACCTTTAGATCGGAAGTAAAATGGTTATATTACAAGCAACTCCGTAATGCTGTTAATCTCTCTGTAACTAAAGAAAAAAAAAAATTATTTTAATCATATTTTTAAAGACAAAAGTGGCAAAGTATTATGGTGTCAATTTAAAAATTTAAATCTTGGCAAAACTAAATCTAGTACTTTACCCAATAACTTAAGTAATGTTGAAGACATTAATAACTTTTTGTTGATTCAGTACCTAACTGTCTAGCTTATAGTGACCTTCCTTCCTTTTACAACAATAACATTAAAAACGAAATAACTACTAAATTTAATTTTTCTACTGTTGACGAAAGTGATATTTTTAATATAATGAAAAACATAGAAAGTAAAGTTACAGGTTCAGACGGCATAAATATATTAACTATTAATCTATGTACCTTTTCTTTTACCATTCATAACTCACATTATTAATTATTGTTTAATTCATTCTGTATTTCCAGCTGCCTGGAAAGTGGCTTCAGTTATGCCTCTTCCAAAAACTGCTAATCCCAAGACATTAAATAATGTTCGCCCTATCATTGTATTACCTACATTATCTAAAGTCCTTGAAAGAATTATGAATAATCAGTTATGTAACCACTTAGAAAAATTTAATATAATTCCAAGAGAAAAATCTGGTTTTCGTAAAACCATAGTTGCGCGACAGCCCTTCTCAATATTGTCGATGACATCTTAACAGCTTACGGCAGTGGTAAATTGACTTGTTTAATTCTGCTGGATTATACTAGAGCTTTGGATACCTTAAACCATTACATTTTACTATTCATTTTACATTACATAGGTTTATCAGAACGTAGTATAATGTTGTTGAATGTTTATTTAACCGAACGTGTTCAATATGTTATCTATTTAAACAAAGAGTCTTCTTGTAGGCACTTATGTTCAGGACTTCCTCAAGGCTCGATACTTGGGCCTTTACTATTTACAATTTATACATGTAACTTTAATAGTGCTATTTTATCTTGTTCCAGTCATTTCTACGCCGACGACATCCAAATTTACTTGTCGTTTTTCCCGACGAAATTAATCAGGCATGACTATTTTAAGCAATCTTTCTACTTTACATGGTCTGCAAATAAATAATTCTAAGTCTGCTGCTGTTTTTTTTGGGAGAAAAAATGATAAAAATATGTATTCATCAAAAATTAATTTAAATTTAAACAATTCAACAATTTCACTAACACACACTGCAAAAAATTTAGGATTAGTCATAGACAATAATTTAAGTTTTTCACAACATATCTCCTCTTGCTTACAAAAAGCATACAATAATTTGAAAACCATCTATCAACATAGAAACCCTTTTGGCAAAGATATTAAAACAATGTTGTGTTTTTCTTTAGTTTTATCAATTTTAGATTATTCTGATCTCACCAAATTTGATGAAAGTAGAATTCAGAAATTACAGAACTCTTGCGTTAGATTAATTAACGGTACAAGAAAACATGACCACATAACATCTAAATTACAAGAATAGGTTGGTTAAATATGCAAAATAGACGATATCTTTACTCTACTTGTCTTTACCATAAAATTATTATTAATAAAACACCTAAATATCTTCATCAAAAATTAAATACCATACTGATGTTCACACTTTAAATATTCGATTCAAAGGTAACCTCACGCCTCCTTTACATAGTACTATAACATTTCAGCGTTCTTTTTCTTACAATGTTGTAAAATGGTATAACTCTGTAGCATCAGACAAAGTTAAAAAATTTCATTTGCTAAATTTAAAAACCTACTTATTGTAAACTTTTTAAAAATAACTCTAAACATTCAAAATGTTTTCTTAGTATACTTAATATTAATTAGATCTGTACTTTTGTATTTGTATTTGTCTTTTAATTATTATTATTATTACTAATAGTGTTAATTTCACTGGGTTAGGTGGAAAAACAGAAAATAGCAATATTTGCTATCTACTGAACCTCGCCTCTATACAAAGTGTCCAGAAACTCTCCTGACAAACAAAGACCGAAGATTCCTCAAATAATTTTAAGACAATTTAACCCAATTCACCCAGTCCGAAAATGCTTCCTAAGGGAGCTAGAGCTCTTTGAAGATGGCGCCTGGTAAAGTAAAAAATTAAAATATAAACATCGCAAACTGAAAACAATTTGACAATGAAAAACGTAGGTTTTACTTTTGTTGGCAGTTCAGAGCCAACTAGTGCAAAAATATAAATTTAACTTTAATGACAAGAAAACAAAAATTTTCAAATCCATTTTTCTAGAAAACGGTGTATCCTAATGACTTAAAGTAAGAGTACCTTTTAGTACTAGAATACCTGAAAATTTAATAATCTAGTGTCACAAATGCTTAAAAGTTAAAGACAAAAAGTTATGCGTTAAAATAACCGTTGACCTACCCAAAACGGACGCCTATGACCGGTACTAGAAATTCTCAATTGATGGAATCGATTCATCTCTGAAGGCTAAACAAGCATACCAGTTTTTGCTTTTCTAATTAGAAGCGTTCTGAAGGTATTTAAAAAAAACTATTTACAAGGCGCCATCTTCAAAGAGCTCTAACTCCCTTAGGAAGCATTTTCGGACTAGGTGAATTGGGTTTAATTGTCTTAAAATTATCTGAGAATCTCCGGTCTTTGTTTGTCAGGAGAGTTTCTGGACACCCTGTACTATATACAGGGTGTCCCACGACGATTAAGACAAGTAATATATCAGAATTGGGCAGTAGTAGATAATTATAATTTTGGGGGTGTAAATTAGAACAATGTTGCATCTTTTCTTGTTATTGTGTTACCCAATGAGGTATTTGTTTTTGGTCACGTGACGTCGCATTCAAAATTATGAATGGGACAACCTGTATATTTGAGCCTTTCTGTATTTCTCCCGATAAAACAATTTCTAGTTTGATAAAATTCCATAAAAATATTGTACAGTACTGCAATTTATGTGAAATAATTGAGGTGTTCTTTTAGGTATCTGGCAACAAGAAATACTATTAAAACAATTGAAAATAGTTTAATTAGGATATTCAACTGTAAAAAATAGTTATTTCCACCTGTCAAGTAATTTGCAAAAAACTTCTCCCATTGGTGATGCCCAAACCAACAAAGGAAATATAGGAAAAAAAACGAGAGACATGTAGTTATTCAAGCTCTAAAAATGAGCGGATCTCTTTATTTTAATTACAAAAAATCGTTTTCTGTTGTTTTAATGACTTTGGTAAGCGCAGACTACCGTTTTGTAGCTGTTGACAAAGGAAGCTATGAGAAGAATAGTGACGGTAGAATTTTTTCTTGGTTTGCCTTGGGGAAAGCGCTGGAAAATAACTCTTTAGATGTACTAGACCCTAAAGTCTTTCCTGGTATGGAAGAATCTTTACCACATGTTATAGTTAGAGATGAAGCCTTCCCTTTAAAATCTTATTTGTTACGGCCTTATCCTGGACCTCCTCTTCTCCATGACAATAATGATAGAAAAAAAATTTTTATTATCGATTATCAAGGGCACCTAGAGTTTCCAAAAATGCATTTAGAATACTAGCTTAATGATTAGGAATCTACCGACGGTGGCTTAGATTAAAACTAGAAAATATAAAAACTGTTGATTTTGCTTCTTGTTGTTTGCAATAGAGGCAATTTTGGTAAAAGTGCTTTAACCGTTAGAAACAAATTTACAAATTATTTTAATTCACCTGAGGGTTTCGTACCTTGGCAGAGAGATACAATTACTGCCGGTCGTCAAGTAAAAAAAAAGTGTTACAAATATATGAAATACCCCGGTCTACCGATATTCGTGAAAGAGCGTCGAGAAAGCGCGCTATGAGAGCGAGAGCAGCACGCGAAAGCTTTGTGGAAAAGCTTACTTTAAAACACATGGAGAACATCAATAGATTGCTTGAACAAGCTAAGCGCAGCCCGCGATGAGACAAGATTGCGGACGCCTAATGCGTTCTCTCCTTTAAGGTCACTGTCCACACCGCGACAGCGACCGGTGACCGAGACCAGAAACAGAGACAGGAGACCGCGACAAATGTCTTGTCTCTTTTGCATGTACTGTGGATCGAGACTAAGACCGCAACCAAAGTTATTGTTTCTTCTTTTTTTTAGTAGCTCTATTCATGCAGTATCGTAGAATCAGTCGTACTGTATTGTGTCATTAAATACTGTAATGAAACTAGAGTTTACTATTAGAAGAAGAAGAAGACGATGATTTGTTGTTATATTTATCATTATAAATCTAAACAAAATTAACTATTAACAAATTATATTCAACTACAAACCAAGAAGGATCATTTTCGCTATTAGTGAAGAATCACCTATTATTTGATGACAATATATTCCGGGCGAATTTTTGGTTGAATAAAACACAGTTTGATTACGTACTAAATTTACTAAAACATAAAATGGTAACAAAAACGTGAATATCTTTGAAAGAAAAATTAGCACTAACTCGAAGGTAAGTTTAATATGTTAAGGAAATTGTTTGCTTGAATGGGATGAGATGATGTATCAAACATTTGATTTTGTGTTCGGTTGTTTGATGAACTTGCACTTATTATTGAAGAATTGTAAGATAAACGTGTAAAGGGCGTTCACTTTGTCCGTCTATATCTTCTATCTCATCACTATAGGCAATATTAAATACTTCATTTTTTGCCATTGAAAGTACACTCAATTTTCTTAACGTCAATTTCATATGTTTTGTAAATGTCGATATATTATTATCAACTACTTGTTGGGATTTTAATAATGTCAAATCTGTATTTCGTTGTTCATGTATTTCCTTCGAACATTTAATAAAGTTATCATGTTTCCTTTTTCTCTTTATATTCTTCTTTGTTAATTTTTCAAAACTTTTACTTAGAGGTAAAATTTTAGTAGTGTAAAGGTAGAGGTTCCTGTTATAGGTTTTAACTTCCTTGAAGATGTGTTATGGGTTGATTCGTCTAAGACTTGTTCTATTATACTTGTAGAGCTTTGTCGTTCTGATGGTATGTTTTCTAAAATCTTAAACATTCATAAATTTGCCATTTTGAATTTTTTGATGTTGCTGCGGATTCCTTCGAATGTTTTTGTTTGCGCTTGTATCTGTTGTACCAGTTCCTGATCAGTATCCACTTTTTACGACATTCCAAACCTGTAATAACAATATAGAATTAAATAAATAGAGCAGTAAAGTATAGTTTAATAGAGCAGTAATGTATGCAAGGTATGTTGTAAATAATGGACAACTGTTCAAGGACGGCTTGGTTACCACAAGTCCTGTAATATTAAAATAATGAAGACCTTATACGCGGTATATTTAAGTATAGTTTTGTTATTATTAGTTTAAGTTATTATTGTTCTAGGTTCATGGCAACTGGAGAAACATATGCTTCGCTATTGTTTACATTTCGTATATCACCTTATATTTCACAAATAGTCAAAGAGGTGTTAAAAATTTTAAATATTGGTTTAGTGCCAATTTTAATGCTTATATCTAAAGGCTTTTTTCCAATTGCTCAGGCGTTATCGACGGAAACCATGTGAGAATAAGAGCCCCTGAAAATAATGGGTCGTTGTATTTTAATTATAAGGAATTTTACTTAATAGTTTTTCTGGCTATTGTAGACCATAATTACAAATTCATTGCAGTAAACGTTGGCTCTTATGGCAAAGGAAGAGATAGTGGAATATTCCAAAACTCGCAAATAGGGAAAAAGATTATAAAAAATAAATTTAATTTTCTAGATCCAAAAAATCTCCCAAACTCGCATATAAAATTACCACATGTTTTAGTTGGAGACGAGACATTTAGTTATATCAATGAAACCAAGAAGAAAATTTACCTTTAAATTTCGTTACACTGTCTTACACAACTTGCTTAAGCTGCCGTCACCCTTATAAAGTTCTACTATTCTCCTTCAGCTGTATTTGTACTTAATTCCATCCGAATATTGAATTAAATGCAAAATATATTAATCAAAAATCATTCAAATTTTAACAAAAACACACGTGTTTTCGAGCGTGACACGAGACACTACTAGTCCGGGGTGGCAACCGTCTCGTTGTCTTCGGTCTTGCGTCTCTGTCTCCTGTTTCTGTCGCATGCGGGTAGTAGCGCCCGTACAAAGTTGAATGATAAGTACCTGTCGCGGTCTCCCGTCTCTGTCTCTGGTCTCGGTCTCCGGTCGCGATGCGAACCGCTACTACTACACAGCGAGTTTCCGATACTCAAATAACCAACAGATTCCAAAACATTTTACCATTGAGATTGCGTTACAGGCGTAGTTTTAGACTTTTTGTACGGATAAGATGGATTGCCCTGTACGCTGCTGTATGTTTATAATGCTGTGGTTAAATTACCTTCTTAAAACATGATCATAATAACGAACTTTAAAACTCAATTACTTTAAATGGGTAAGGCTAAAAGTTTACAATTCCTCTCTGATGCTTAGGATTTGGGGAAAGTGGCAAACATTAAAAAAATAGAAACAAAAAATTAAACACAGATTGATATGTAGTGGAAGTAGACTAGACAATTACCAGAAGAACTACGGCACATCAAGAAAGATATACTTAAAATTAGGAGAAAGAGGAAAGAATTATTAACTATGAGAACAGAAAATTTACAGTATTTCAATGGCGATAAGCTAAATGAAAAGGAAATGAAAAAGATTTCGTAGTAAATATTGTAATTAAAATATTTAAATAATAACTTAAGTTTGTGCCTCCCACGTGGGCATACCCAGACTAACTGTGCCAGAATTATATGAAGAACTAGACAGAACGATCAACGAAATTGAAATCTATTACATTATCGCACTTGGAGACTCTAACGTTAATTTTGGTAAATGCAAATTGAGAACTAGCATGAAGCCGTAAATTTAGAACATAGAAGAAACATACACTAAATTCAAGAACAGAAATTGGGAAAAAACAAATAAACAAATCATTAAAAACGTAGAAAGCCTAAATGCAAATACTATATAATTTATAATGTCTAAACGCTACAAAAGCAACCTTTTCAGCGTTGTCTAAAAAGAGTAAAACAAGAACATTGACAGTTGAGAGTATTTTTTCCTCTAACTAAGTTTATAATTTTAAAGTTTGTAACCTTCTAGGTAGAGATTACATTAATATTAGAAAGTATTAAAATTAGGCAAAATATAAATGTCGAAGGACAAAGCATATCCAGAAGATAAGAGACATCACCAGAACATTATAGAAGAAGTTACAAAACAAAACAAAAAAGTATTCACAAGAATAATTTTACAAAACAAGAGAGAAATTATCAACACTATTAATAAGAAAGTACAATAGTATACAATCTCAAAGATATTGTTAAATATATCGAAAACTTTAAAACAATTTATATTGTAGTAAAGATCAATAAAGCAACACCTGTCAGAATTAAGAACAATTACAAAAATTGCAGAATAATACATTATTGCATGAGCAAATAAAAAAGATTTTTATCAACTAACGTAAAGTTTACTACACTTGTGTGACTGTTAACATATGAAGTAAATTTAACATTATTCATAGATGCTCTAATACAATGTGCTTTGATTTCTTTAATAATTTTATTTTCTATTTCAAGTTTACTATTTAAGTTGTTTTAATGTATCTTTCTGTTACACTTGTCACAGTCAAAAGTGTTGTAGAAGATCCCGTTCATAACATTTTCAAGTTTTAAAACAGTAGCAGCAATTTTTCGGGGTGACTATGAGCTTATTGATTTTATTTTTTGAAAGTTTAATTGTTATATTTAAAAATTTAGGAAAAAGATGTTTACTATACATTAAACGAAGACTGATATATGTTTTGTAGATTCAGCGCAACAAGTTGGGAGTGTAACCAAAACAACCCTTTGTGGTCAAGTTTTCATTGAGATTAATATTTTTCCGATTAATTATCAATTTTCTAAATATTTCTAAATAAATAATCATTACAAAACTTGCTGCATATAAACTTAATACAATTTTACAAGAAAAATTATTAAAAATTTACTCAAAATAACTTATGTAGATAAGCATCTCGCAAGTTAAAACAGTTTTTTAGAAAATAATAAATAAATGATCATATTTAGTGTTATTGAAAATTGTATTATTAAGTTTGTTCAATCAATTATATTGATTATTGCAGTTTATTAAAATATTATATACTTTTGAATTTTTTTATTTGTTACCGTATAATTGGTATTGTACATAACTCGAGCAGTAAACATTTTTTATTCTCGACTTTAGTTATCATTTTGGTTCTCCCTGTATTAATAAAATGTCCAATAATAAAAGTAATTAATACCAAACACATGAACTTTATAACAGAACGTTAAAGAATGTTTCATTTCTACCGACAATTAGCTATATCAATGTAAGCGTAAACATTATTACAGTTTTTAATGTTAAAGTTTTTATAAAAAAAATTTTTAGTCTGTTTTGACGTTTTTTGAAAGTTCGAACAATAGTTCCTACAATAATTTATGTAAAATTTTAACAAAAATGTTAAATTGTGAAGTGACGTATTTTTAATCTTTTTGTGTATACTAAAAAGTACTCTGTAATTTCAGAGAAATAAAAAATTTTTTAGCCTTGAAAAAGCTACAGCTTGAGGGGCGGCGAAACGTCGAAAATTAAAAAAAACTAACCTCCAACTCCGAAGGGTTCCTAAAAAACAAGTTTTTTTTAAATTAAAATTAAATTATCTTACTATTACTTACTGCGATGGTATGAAACACTCCATTTTGACTCATGTTGCCAACTTCATTACCGTGAGTAATAACAGAATGCTTGATGAATGAAACTGTTACAATGCTACTACTTTTAAAAATGATGTTTCTGTTAGTATGTTGTATCGATTAATTTTTTTTTCGCTGCCAGATTTGCAAGACTATAATATACCTTCAGATGTAAAATAAATTCTAACTTAATGGAAACACAGAAGGGTAAATTCGGAAAACGTTTTAGTATATTGTTGAAATCTAGTGAAACGTAAATCCTTACAAAATACCAATTAAACTTTCAATTTAAGACTATCTATCAAAGCACTATTTATTCTTACTGTATTTAACTTAAAAGTTTCCTACGTATTGTCAGGCTGACGGCAATTTGATTTAAAAACGTATTAAAAGTTTTATGAAACACTGTAATCTGAGCAATATTTTTTTAAATTTTATTTTAAACTACAACACTGCATCCGTGTTAATACTGATATTAAAGGACGCTTTAGATCGAATACGTTAGTTTAAAGTGTTGTAGGACGTGCAAATGCGGCTAATTTTAGAGTAAGTTGGTAACATGGGGTTTGAAGGACATTAGCATGCCTACCCTTGGGCGAGTCCTAAATCTTAAAGTTACTGCTCTTAGCATGTGCTTTATTGCTTAATACGACGACCACTGCAGATATTAAAGACCCTTAATTTGGTTTTTGCAAAGAAGTTTTGTTTTGGTTTATTTTCGGATACAACTTCGAGCAAATTTAACGTTAAACAATATTAGAATTCTTGCAAAAGCGTTAAATAAAACTGATTTGAGCAATAATGGACTGAACGAAGCATACTGA